>JACEEZ010013834.1:0-25500 GCA_016584305.1 Chionoecetes opilio
ACACTTTTTGCCGTTATCACTTAATCTTCTACGGTGTAAGACACGTTGAGCTAACAGTCTCCCTCACAATTTCTTTGAACTAAACCGATCTTATATAAGCTGTGAATACGGGTGATCTGGCTGCAGTCAACTGTGCTCGGGCCCCATATCTAACTGAGCGAAAACTTCCAAATCTTTTGGTGACGTTTGGGGAATCGAACGGGAGTGACATAAGAAGCAATATGTCCTGGTCACTGACCATTATGACTAATGATTTGAAAAACTGCAAGCAGGAAGTCAAGGCCGTGAGTAAGTTCCTGGATATCTTTTTTTTTCAATCATTCCCCATAGGAAGCGCCGGGAGGGAATTAAACGAAATTTGTCAAGGAGCGTAACGGATGCAAGACACCACCAACTTCTCTGTCTTCCACTGAGACATACGTGTGTAGTCCAAAACAGGCATATATATATAATGTTATTTATTTAGTTAAAGCTAATTTATGCATGGTGCTAATTAATTTATCAGAAAACGAAATATATAAGTAAATAAATAACATCATCAATCGGGATATTAACCCCGATTGATGATATTATTTATTTAGTTAATGCAAATTTATGCATGGTGCTAATTAATTTATCAGAAAGCTAGATATATCAATGGAAAGCTAATAAAATGTCGCTTCTATTGATATGCTCCATATTATAGTTGTCTTGCAAAATATTAAATGGTGAAGAGTTTAAGTGAATATTAAGTTCATGCATATTTCTTCAAAGTCTCATAATGGCATTTCTTTAGTGTGTTTTACTATTTTTATGTGATAAAATTATAGAACAAACATTCCCGAAGATAACAGTGTAGCATTTATACTGATAAACATATATTTGGTAGGGGAAAATTTTCCATATTTGTTGACGTCTTCAGCCTCGCCAACCAGCTGTTGGTCCTCCACTTAGAAAATCAGAGCGACGACGGGCGGCAATCCGCGGCATTTGGCTAGATCGTGACGTCAGTGCAAGGAACCTATTATAGCTGGGATAAGGAGGTGGCACATGCTAGGAATATTCACGACTTCAAAGCAAAGCTGGATAGTAGTAGTTTTGGAGACTGGATAGTACGAGCTTAGCTAGCTCTTTTCCTGTGTGCTACAACTAGATGAATACAACTATAGGTAAATACATGCACACACACACACACACACACACACACACACAGGGTACTCCGTAGTGTAGTGTTAGCACGCTTGGTTCACAACCGAGAAGTCCCGGGTTCGATCCCCGGACGGAGCGAAAACATATGGGCTGTTTCCTTAAAACCCGAGCCCCTGTCCACCCAGCAGTAATGGGTACCGGGTGTTAGCCGAGGTTTGTGACTTGCTCTCCGGGGTGCTGGCTTCGGCCAAAAACAAAAACACTAAGGATGAATGAAATTTTTTTTGATATGGAGACGGGGCCATACGAGCGTTGCTCTGGCCCTGTAAAATACAACTAGATGGATGAATACACACACACATATACTTAATTACACACATTATTAAATACTAGACTTTATGATTATCTGATGACAGAAGGGTTTTGGGTAATGAGCAAGCGGGTTTTAGGAAAGATCACAGCACCCTTGACCATATATTAACTGGACATATTAAGTCACTTTTATATCAGTAATGGCAAACAACTGTTCTGTGCCTTTATAGATTATAGGAAAGCCTTTGACTTTATAGAAAGAACATCCTTATGGTTAAAAATGTTAAATAGTAATATTAATGGAGATGTCTTACGTGTTATCAAGAGTATGTACATAAATGTTAAGTCTTTTGTAAAACTAAACAACTGTGTATCTGATTTGTTCCATTGTAACATAGGTGTTAAGCAGGGTGAACGCTTGTCTCCACTGTTATTTGCGATATTTCTTAATGACTTTAAAACGCACGTAGGTAGTAACTTTCCAGGTCTAACTTTTATAGAAGATAGTATATCCCGCACCTTGAGCACAAACGACCTTGATGTTTACTTGAGACTATGTTGTTTACTTTATGCTGACGACACAGTGATACTGGCGGAGACAACGCCGCAGCTGCAGGAGGCGCTGAGTGCTGTGCACGGGTACTGTGATAGGTGGGGATTACAAATGAACGTTGACAAAACTAAAGTTCTTATTTTTTCGAGAGGGAAAGTAAGAAGGTTCAAAACATTTAAGTTTGGGAATGAAGATATAGAAGTAGTGCATGAGTACATATATTTAGGAACTAAGTTTAACTATAAGGGGTCATCTTTAAGGTTAAAAATAAGCAGATAGTCCAGGCAAAAAGGGCTATGTATGGGTTGTTTAATAAAATCATTAAATTTAATCTACCACTTGATGTTAGTATAGATCTCTATGAAAAATTTATTGTACCAATTATGTTGTATGGGTGTGAGGTCTGGGGTTTTGAAAACAATAGGCAGTTAAAGATAACATGTAATAACTTTATGAGGAGGTTGTTCGGAGTGAATAAATCAACACCGCTGTGTATGATTTATGGTGAACTTGGGGTTAAATCAATAGAGGAGTATATTGATAATAGGATTATTAATTTTTGGTTTAAAATTGCAAATGGAGATAACAACAAAATATCATCAATATTATATATGTTTGTTAAACAATTGTATGATCAAAACATCTAGATCTCCTTGGATTATGAAGGTAAACCATTTGTTAAATAGTTGCGGTATGACCAATGTTTTTATTAGTGTAAATGATGTTAATGATAATTGGTTAAAGGAAGCTTTCAAGCTAAGGTGTAACGACATTTACAAACAACGGGGAAGGAAGAAACTCACAATAATCTACCGTAGATAACAGTAAAGTCCCCACCTGCAGTCATGTCGCCAGGCGCCAAATATTACGAATTATAGATCACTACTGATTTTTATGTGCCACTGAAGATGATACACAGTATTTATATCATGACTGTATAATCTACCCTGTTTCAGCGTTGTTTTATGCTTTGTAGCTGCAAGTATTGGGGCCTCTTCCATTTGTGCCCAAGTTGCATGAACCATTTCTATCAGTTCAGGGTTGGGTTCTGGGTTCAGGGTTGGGTTTCGCATGTCACAAATGGAACGCAAAAACCCCGTTTTTTTGTTTTACAAACAAACCAAGATGGCAAGGCAAGAGGAAGGAGAGTTTATTCCTGCCGTGTCTGGGGCTTATTCTCGCAATGATGGACATTCTAGGATGAAGAGGAAGATATTATGTCCCGTACCATCCACTGCTGGCATTTTTGGCAGATATGATGAGATATGAAGTAAAATGGAAACCAAATTAAGCTGGGGATAGTTTACATCATATCACCCAGTCTGTGACTGTGAATGGTTGGCTTGAAAACATATAAGCGGCGGCCTTCTTCCTTCTTTCTTGTGACCGACATATTTTAAAGCGGCGGCCTTCTTTTTCTTCTTCTTCTTCTTGTGACCGTTGGGTCGGTTATCGCTTCATGGGTTTCCTCTTCCACTTCGTCTCCTCGTTAACAAGCTTGTTAACTCTTCCCTGTTTATTTAACTTTCTGCCATGCCATTCTCTGTTATGAACTGGATGAACTGAAAATTCTAACCCACCAATGAATGGGGTAAGAAAGTTCACGGTTAATGCTGAGTCACTATGCTGATCTTTGCCTCGGACCTAGGTTTTCGGCGAAAATGGAACCCCTGAATTTTGGGTTCCGGTGAACGGGTTTTCATGAAATGTCGCAAATGGAAGAGACCTATAGACGGTTTTCAATTTCGCTACGCTTTTTTTTTCGGGCGACGACGACAGCGTACGACACTCCAGTAAATAAACACTAATGGCGACTCTACTGTTGGTAGCCACTTTGTAGATATTTTTGTAATTTGGGTTCTTTATAGCCCATACTATGATACAGCTGAGACACAAAATGACACAGACTCTCCGATAGCCCCTTCAAAACTTTCCTGAAATCATGGATGTAGAAATGTACTATTAACGCCATCAGACTTCTGTAAACAGAAAAAAAGTTGTCCTGGCGATTTAACTGTTATCTACGGTAGTTTGTGTCATTACAGGATTATACTGAAAATAGGATTATGCAGTTATCTGATGAAACTACCATCTAAATATTCCAGGACATATGAAAATTTAAGTGCAAATCATCGTTTACCGATTGTGAGCGGCAAGATATAATAATACTAGAATTGAGGATAGCATATGCACCCACTGTAATATGAATGACGTGAGACGAATTTCATTACCTTTTTAATGTACTTTCCTTCATAATGTTCGAAAGCAGTATGTAAACCCTACTGCTATGTATTCCCTAATACATAAAAAATGACTAACTATTTGCCAGTAAAAATTATAAAGTGCTTTTAACTTAGCAAAGTTTATTGTAGAAATTACAAGACATTTTAAGTAGAGCTGTTCCTATGTACTAGAAATTATGTTTGCTTATCTGTTTTTGCTATCTATTACGTTTTTAAAAGCTATTATTTAACTATTACGCTATTAAGTCTAGTTACTTATTGTTTTTTTGTTTTTTTTTTACCAGGGTCAATACTATTTTTTTACTCTTTTGAAACTCTAATACCCCGTTCGGGTCTGTATTGAGTTAAAAAACCCTTTAAACCTTAAACCTTAAAACATACACATAACACACACACACACACACACACACACACACACACACACACACACTCCCATATTGAAAGTGAAACCCAATCCAAAGGCCATCGTGATTGAGAAAATTAATCAGAATATGTTGAGGGTTTATTGCAAGTCATCTAGAAGTACCCGTAGCGGGCCCGGGGAGTCAGGGAGTCTTTTTGAGGTGAAACCCAACCTGTGCGATAAATAGAATGAAAATTTATTTTTTTAGAGAAAAAAATTCCACTCCTATCATTTCCATTATGAATTATTTTTTCTATAACATTCAAAATAAACTAATACTTGTATTAGCAATGCTTTTTTCAATAGTAAGATATGTGGTAAGAAAACATTTCATAAGTTTTGAGGTTGGCTATCCAGGTAACCATAACAAGCCAAAGTGGTATTAGTGTTAGCCCCCAGCCTCCTTCCCATCCCATCAAAAAACAAGAAACATACTAATGTTAGTAATTTAAGTGTTTAAAACACTTTTTTTTTTATTTCATTTAACTTATTTTAAGATTGGTAGTTATGTGTTTTAAGAAGTAGGTGGGTTTCCCAAATAAATTTTCTCCATAAGACCTTCATTTTCGTATAATGTCTTTCTGTATAACTTTATGCAGAAATTTGGAACTGATTAGTTGTAGAGTGCCCCACTGTATATCCCTCATCAGATCTTATATACTTTTGTAAATGCTAAATCTGACTTTGATGGAGGGTCTTCTCCCCTATATCTTGTATTCCCCTTTTCCCTCTTGTATCATAAATTGTTCAATTTTTTGTCTTGAAAATTTGTTGACCCAGGTATTTTCATTTACTTTGCTTTCTGATGTTTCCCATCTGACTTCAATGCAATTGAAATCCCCAACCATTGTCACTCTTCTGCTGTTTCCAATTACTTTTTCTAAGCTTTCTAATGAATCCTCAAACATTTCTTCATGTGCTTTTCGGGTCCAACAATTTGTTGTGGAGGATGTATGCACCACTATTTAATGTACTGTAATATTTTTTCAATAAAATGTCACTTTATTTTCTAGAAAAATGTCTAGCCTTATGCCCACCCGCGTCCTATACACCGAAGCCACACTAGCTGTGCCTTTGATAGTAAGAACTGCAACCTCAAATAACATCTTTTTAAAGCTCCATATGTATTAAGCCTCAAAAATCCCACTTTTTTCCCTTTAAAAGACGCAATATACCCTCCTTGAAAGATAAGTAATATATGAAATAAAAATAGCAATTTAATTTTCTTCCCAGAGAGGGGGGGACGGTGTAACGTACAATTAGTGGAATAATATTCACTAAAAATCAGGTTAACAATTTTATTGAAAATTAGTGGCAGCAAAATATACCTCAGGTACATAACTACCTATATATCTTGGTGATTATTTTTAATCGGGTACGAGAACGTGGAGGGCCACTATTCCCATTTTCCCCAAGGAGTACGATCTGTACAAGGCATGGGGGTGATCCATACTGCATATCTGTCATAAAAAAAATGTTACTTACACCTAAAAAAGATTATCCGTTTAAATTTATTCAGAAAATACGCAGACTTGTTTATCTTTTGACTTGCAAATAAGGACATATTTATCACTTAAATTGTTTCCATAACTTGTCCAACCCGAAAAAAAACCCAGTGGATTTGCGAGAAACTCACAAAGTACCACACTAATAATTAATCAGACTGAAAGACACACCTGTTCTGGCGGTTCTGTCTACCTCATATTGAATTTCTTGAGACCTTATTGATAATCACAAATCTAGCTAGCATAGCTCTTAGTTTGAGCTCTCACGGTTCACCTCGGACCCCTTTCACCATATCCTCATTAACCTTGGTGACATCTTAAATTTCAGGAAAGTAGAATGTTTTCATACACTTTGGAGCTCATTCTCAGGAAGGAAATATTGTATTCACAATTGTCCTCAAGATTTAATACTTTACCAAACATAATGAACCTTGGCTCCCACATTCCTGCCTGCCTCCAGTTGTAGCTCAACTAAAATAAAAACACCTTCCCGCTGGGGCCTTATCCTAAAAAAAGGTTTGGCTCTGAAAATTCTTCCTCGTCTTCCTCATCAGAGTACACGATGAATCGTTGAGAAGCAGTTTTTCAGAGTCTTTTTTTTTCTTTCGTCGGAACTCTCTTCAACTTCAGTTTGTTTCCTTTGCAACGCTGTATCTTCCTTTTTTCTTGTCATGCTTTTCTTGTTCCTTCTTAGACTTCTTCTTTTCTTCCTTCTTTTTCCTTAAATCTGAAATGGCTTCTTCATTCTCTGTGAGGATGCTGCACGTACTTTCTTTCTGCCCTTTTCCAATTGGCAACTGTACCGAGTATTAAGTTTCCGTTCCAAATGTCCATAAATCTTGATTAGATAGGTAATTTGCGGAAAACTGGGTGCTAGCGACCAATATTGATGTTATTTTAATCACTGTAAGGTAGCTACTTTTAAAAGTGTTCTTGTGTTGAATATCAGGTTTTCACTAATAACAACCAATGGTTTTGATATACTCATGTCCATATCATGAACATTAGTTTGAAGAAATAGTAATAATACTATATACTACAGTATGCTAAGGCTACTCATGCATGCCCGATAATCTCTAAGGAAGTATTACGTAAAAATGTTTTGGTGAATATTTTTTCTCCATTGATGCTGAAAGATATAGATTTCGCACAAGGGTAGTATGATTTCTTATTCTATAAAAACATGATTAACGGTTAACGGCTAAGTTCGCCATCCACATTCCTGAAATAAACACGGCCCCGTCTTAGGCCATCTGCCACACGTACGATGTATGAAGTCTGGTGAAGCAATCACATAGGCAGAGCTGTTTAAATTTCCTCAGGATGGCGCATGAGAGGCGGATAATCTACTGTTTCCTTCTGAGGCCTGGTAAGGACTTCGAAGTTCTAGGAAGCCTTGGGCCTGGCCAGCCCCATCAAGCCCACGTGGGTTTTTTTACAAACGTCTTGTCATACAGCATGCTCTGGGAGCAAGTATAAGGGTATGGTTATATTTGTTCCTCAACATTAATCAAAATTTTACCATGATATATGCTAGATTGATTAAATGAGACGTTACCGAATCGGATTGTATGACAAGTTTTAATTTTATGAAAAAATATTTAATATTGTACGCAAAATATTTTCATTTTCATACATCCTAGACACCAATGTCACATTTGTAATGTGAATTTCAATAATCTTTTGATTGAAAAAACAACTATATGAAACTGTAGAAAAAAATCTATGAACCCTCAAACTTTATATTTGATGAGATCCCAGGCTCTTAAAGGATCATAAAACTTAGTGCATGGCCTATTGGTTTTTTCCTGTGCTTTAAAGGAAAAAAACGATATTGGGTTTTAGGAACAGGCTTGTATTGGGCTTACAGATTCAGTAGAGTCTGGGCTTGCCAGTTAGAAACCCAGGCCTATTAGGGCCTTTAGGGTCAGGTGCTTGAGAAAGCTAGGCCATCTGAAAAGCAGGTCTATTGGAGCATTTGCCCATAAAACCTTTAAAAATTTTGAGCTTTTACATTCTTGATTTCCCGATCAAATAGTTCAGTCTAACTCTATAGCTTTGTATCCAATTATTATTTTTTGAAAAACCTTACTCTGGTTAGTAGGCTTTAGGCAAAAAAATTGGGTTTTTTAACGTTGTTGGGAGTTCCGGTTGGTTTTATATTCCTTTGGTTATTAGTTTTTAATGATGTTTCCCTTTATGGGAAACACACGTTATCTTTAATACCTCAACTTATCTTTTTTAAAAGAAATATCTAAAAATTTTCTTTACATATGTTTCTTGCAGTGGTCCATTCTGCATATCCCCAAAAATTTTAAATTATTTACCATTATCCAAAAACTTTGCTAAATTTCCAGTTAGACACCGAATTCACTTTGGGGACGAAACTTTTTTTTTCTGGTGATTTGATTGTTTTTAATTAATCTCTAACTTAGATCGTCGCAAATCACTATTTTTAAGTGTTTGCGACAAAAATTATTGAAACAAATTCAACATACCGAACCTATACTAACCCAACCTTACCTAACATAAACATAACCTTTACCTAACATAAGCTATACCTTTAAACCCAACCTAACCTAACCTTTACCCCCCCCCCCCCCCCTAAAAAAAAAGATTGCCACAAAAACGGGAGCAGATTAATTTAAACACATCAAACTCACCAAAAAAAATAGAAGTTTTCCCTTGGGATAAAGTGAATAATAGAGAGTTGTGCATGCCTACAGTCCCCAAACACACCATATCAGCAGGACGTAGATTAATGACACTCATGTCACACACATATGTCAAGAGAGAAAGATTTGTGGCATTAAAAAAACTCACACGTTTTTCGGCTGATGAAGGATGCTGGTTTATTTATATATATATATCTGAAGAGACCCGACTGGATGTATATTACAAATCACGTCCCCACACATAAAACATAAAGGGAAAAATGTAGCAAGAAAAACAGGCTCCACCTGGCTATATTTTCGGGGCTTGTGACAACCTGGCTACCTATCGGGGGCCGTGTTGTTATTGTTTTTTTATAAAACCCTTTATAAAATACCTTCATATGTTACGCAACTGAAAAACCTCAAATGAAAGTTAGGAAATCAAGTGTAACAATTCAAATAAAAGTTAAGTTATATATTATGTAAGTTTACAACAATATTCACGCAAAATCCTATTACCCTTTACCTTTCACAACATACCATAGCAATAAAAACTAACACAAAAATATAAGTAACATCTTATTAAACCAAGGTGGGCATCGCTTTTTTTTCCAATTCCGCAAAACGCAATTCCGCAATTCCGGCCTGCACAGTCCGCAATTCCCATTCCGCAATTTTTTTCAGATAGGCCTTTTCGCAATCGCAATTCCGCAAACTATTTTGACACTACAATTAACACAAAAACCTACATTAAATAAAAATGTCTATAGACCTTAACACCTTACAATTTAAACAAAATGTCTCAAGACTTTTTATAGTGTTATTTTAATACTTCTGTATTCCTATTGTTTCTGTCTATACTTGTTTTCTTGTCATTCACAAATTAATCTTTGTCTCTTTTAGTTTTTTCTTTATTTTACACTTCAAAAGTCTTGCTAGTAAATCAGTAGGTGACTAGGGTATCTATATGAAAAAAGGTAACGCCATTCATAGGGTCCCATGGTTTAAACCTACTGGGGCCCATCTTTAGCGCCAGGCCTCTTCGTTCACCCAAGACCCGGGAACTCTCAAGGATGACCCCGCAGTATATCATGGGAACTGTATAAAGGATATACTTTATCTTCGGAAATGGTTTTTTCTATACGATTATCACAAAACACAGTAAAACACATTAATAAAGGGCCTTATGACTCTGAAGAACATTGCATGAACTTAAATTCACTTAAACGCATGTCATGTAAAACCCTTTTTGGACAACATATTTCAGGGATATCAATAGAAGCGGTTGGGATAGCTTCATTGATATATTTATTTTCTGATAATGCAGTAGTACTTGCAAAATGAGCGTTAACTAAATCAATCGCCGGCGGCAGGCCGCTCCGTGATGACTGTGTTCACAAATAAGCAAATATAATTGGAATATTATCGCCTTTTATTCAGCCTTTATAACAATTTTTCCCATGTTTTAACTTTTAACTTTTAATTAAGGAAATTTATAGTTTCACCCACCAAAGAATTTCGATGCCCTTATGTATATAATAAGGCGCATCAGAAAAACGTTGGTTGGTGAAACTATAATTGACCAATTAAATTTACTTTAAAAACTAGTAGATAAGGAATAACTTACTTGTCCAAAAATTTACTCACGTTAGCTGAAGCTTCTCTCCACCTGTTTCCTGGCCGGCTGCTCTCACCTCAGTGCTCTGCTGAGGGCCCGAGTGCTGGGAGTCAAACCTGACCTCCAAGTCATTCTGAACACATCCCCATTCCCAACACTTCAGTATCCATGTATCCACCCCTCCTACCCCCTACTCCTAAAGGGGAAAGGAGATGGCGACAAAACCCTTTTCCATTTGGTTAAATTGGGCTATTTTAGAAGCACAAAATAACTTAATAACGGCGTTTGTAAAAAATGCTATTTTTTGCTTCTGTCAATTGTAATTTCAGTCATTTCAAATTTGCTTATATTTTGCGATTGTGCTCATATATTAGCGTTTACTAAACACTAATTTATATGAGCACAATCTGCAAAATATAAGACAAATTTGAATTACTGGATTACAAAATTTGACAGAAGCAAAAATACCGTTTATTACTAAAACCCCTTTATTAAGCCTATTGTTATTTTATATATAAGGTAATAAACCCATTTATTAAACCCAATAGACACTGGGTTTGTGGTTACTAACCACTAACCACTGGGCATAACCATGTCTATTGTCCCAATTTGTGCAATCTTGTACTTCACTAACAAAAACACAGTATATGTGGATAAATGTATCCACACACGGCCGCGTAGGAGCGTCACGCCTCAATCCAAGTCCCGAACCACTGACCCGAGTAGTGCTGTTGGGTTTCACTAGCTACAACCTAGCTAGCGATGCTTAGACATGCTTGCTTGGTCTGTACGAAGACCTTTTTTCTCGCAATTGAAAACTGATTGGGTTTCTGCACAAAACACAAAACTTGGTAGGCCGAATACTAATCAGTCCAAACATTGCAAACAATATCACAAAACAGATAACCAAAATTTCAGCAGTGTTTATTGGAGTGGTCTTCGTAATCCAGACGGTGCTTGACGACAAAAACCGGCCCCTTGGCAGTTGGCAGGTCGTCTCCACCATATTTGGTGGAACTTTTGTTCAATGCGGGCACTTGCCATTTTGAAGGTGGTGATCGTCAAAAATTAAATTTCGATTGCGTTTCAAATTTTGGGGGTCCGCAACCCGCAATTCGCATTTTTTTCAGGCTCCCTATTGCGCAATTTCACGCAACCAAAACCCTTCCGCAGTTATTGCGATTCGCTTTAAAAATTTTGCGGTCCGCAAATTGCATTCCGCAATTTTTCAGGCTCTGTATTGCCAATTCCGCACTGAAAACCATTCGCAAGTTGGGGAATTGCGGAATAAAATTGCGGATCCCACCTCTGTATTAACACAGACTACAAGGCCCGACTAACAATAACAAAAACTTAGCTGGAATATACAGTGGGACTACCAAATCAGCCAAGCCCGGTCTGCTAGCTGTTGGTGAGAGAAGTGTGCCCTACAAACAACCGGCAACCGTACTTATAACCTCACTTATAACTCGACACAACTCGATCACGTCTCGCTCACCCGAGACATGATCCGAATGAATCGAATACAATAAATGACACTAAATAATTCCCGAATTATACATTTTACAACCATGTAACAGTATTCACCTCAAAGTGATAACACTTGCTGAAATGTGTGCTATACTACTTTGTGATATTGTTTGCAATGTTTTGCGTTAATTATTATTTCGGCTCCTACCAAGCTTGTTGTGTTTTTGTCGCAGAAACCAATCGCGACAAAAAACGGTCTTCGTATCCAAGACGGTGCTTGGACGACAAAAACACGGCTCTAGTGGTTGAAGTTTATCATTGGTATGGGCGTATCTATGGGGGGGCCTGGGGGGGCCCCCTTTCAGACCTTCGGCCCCCCCCACTTGCCCCCCCATTTTAAATTTTGGATTTTAAATGTGTGCAGCTATGAAGTTTACATATCTATTGGAAGTTTTAGGAAGTTTTCACATTCAATTTCCGATTTATTGAAAAAAATCCGGTATATTATGACCTAAAACTAGGTATATTCTATTGTACTTCTAAGATAACATTTTGGTTCATCGTCTATTAGGTGATACAGTGTAGTACTGCTACATATGCAGTAACCTCTGGTGATAGAGAAAATTGTTTTCCTTTTTACTAAATCTGTCAGCAAACGTAATAATAGAAAACGGGTTCTCGTTTTCGTTTTTTCTCAGTACCATCAGCTGATGCATCCATGAGCTTGTGTTTACTATGAAGACGAATCAGTTGGTAAGTTAGCACGAGTATTTGGCGTTGTGGGTACCTGTGCAGGAGGACAAAGATTCGGATCTTCATGTCGCTTGTGATCCCTGTCTTACTCTGTGGTTGTGAGACATGGACACTAAATAGCGACTTGAAGAGACAAATGCCTTTGGTAATAAGTGTCTTGAATAATAAATAAGAATAAAATAAGAATCATGGGGTATCGCTGGAATGATTACATGTCAAATCAGCGATTGCACCGTGAGACTGAATCGAGGCCTATTACCTGCATAGTCTGTCAGAGCCAACTTCGGCTATATGGGCATGTGGCACGCTACCCTGAAACCAATCCTTCCCATCGGATTGTATCTGTGAGACAATCAGGCATGGAGTGGGCGCCCACAAGGCTCGTGGCTGGGGCAAGTTGATGTTTCTTGTCGAGAGCTGCTTGGTATGGGAAAGGAGCCGGCATGGGGACTCGCGCATGGTGACCCCGGGAGTGGCGTTGTAGGGTGGGCGAGGCGACGCGCCCCCGGCGTATGCCCCCAATTGATTGAATTAATTCTAGAAAAAAAGGATCTTGAAAAAAAAATTGTCGTAGGAAGGTGGAAGAATAGAAGAAGAAAGAATGTTCAAGTGTTTACCAGTGATGGGCATGGAAGAGTAAAGATACTTGTTAACTCTTGCATTGGAAGATGGACAGAATAGGGATGAGAATGAGTAAAAAGCCTTGTGCTGCGAGGCCGCGGGAGGGGGGGAGGCATGGATTGAGTTAGCAAGTTCAGAAGAGCAGCGAGCACGAAAATAACGATAGAAGATAGCAAGAGAAGCAACATTGCGGCGATTATTTAAAGATTGAAGATAGTCAGCCAGAGAAGGTGAGTTGATGAGACGAAAACCTTTTGATTCTATCTTTGTTGAGGAAAGCTGTATGAGTGAATCCCCCCCAAACAATTGAGAAAAACTCTATACATGGGCGGATAAGGCCCCTGTACAGAGCAAGCAGCTGGGAGGGAGAACAAAATGTAGTACGCAGACGCAAGAGGACACCTAACTTCTTAGAAGCTGTTTTAGCAAGAGATGAGATGTGAGATTTTCAGTTCAAATTATTTATAAAGGATAGTCCAAGAATTTTCATTGTACCAGAAGACGACAGTGAGTGTCATTGAAGAAGAAGGGATAGTTGTCTCGTAGGTTTTGTCGATTAGAGGTAAAGAAATTGGGTTTTTGAGTCATTGAACAAAAGAAGCTAGGTTTGCTTTCGCCTAATCAGACATTATAAAAAGTTCAGAAGTTAGGCGCTCTGTGGCATCTCTCCGTGAGTCACTTATTTCCTGTTGAGCTGGACGCCTAATGAAAGACGTTGAAAAATGCAGGGTAGAATCATCAGCGTAGGAGTGGATAAGGCATTGAGTTAGGCTTAGATCATTAATGAATATTAGAAAGAGTGATTGATAGGACAGAACCCTGAGGAACACTACTATTAATAGACTTATGAGAAGACCAATTACAGTCTACAGTACCTGCTATATAATGGTTAAAAAGGAAACTTAAGATGAAGGTGCAGATAAAAGGATAGAAACCGAATAAGGGTAGTTTGAAAATTTTGGATTTGTGCAAGACTATCAAAAGCTTTTGATATGTCAAGGGCAACAACAAAAGTTTCACCAAAACCCCTAAAGGAGGATGACCAAGATACAGTTAGGAAAGCTATAGAAGATCGCCAGTAGATCGCCCTTTACGGAAACCGTACTGACGATCAGATTGAAGATTGTGAGCAGATAGATGCTTAAAAATCTTCTTATTAATTATAGATTAAAAAAACTTTAGAAAGGCAGGAAGTCAAAGCTAGATGATGGTAGTTTGAAGGATTAGAACGGTCACCCTTCTTAGGGACAGATTGAATGTAAGCAAATTTCCAGCAAGAAGGAAAGGTGGAAGTAGATAGACAAAGACGGAAAGGTTTAACCAGGCAGGGTGCAAGCACAGAAGCACAGTTTTTAAGAACAATAGGAAGGATTCCATCAGGACCGTAAGCCTCTCAAGGATCTAGGCCATAAAGGGCAAAGAAAACATCATTACGAAGGATCTTAATAACATAGTCAGAGGATGAAGGAGAAGGAGGAATTCATCAACAAGAGTGGAATTTGTAGCAAGGGTTTGAACACAAAGTTCAGCTTTAGAAATAGAGGAGACAGCTGTGGAGCCATCCGGGAGAACCATGGGAGCGAAAGATGAAGAAAAAAATGGATAGAGATGTTTTTAGCTAGATGCCAGAAGTCACGAGATGAGTTTGATTCAGAAAATTTTGACATTTTCTATGAATATAGGAGTTTTTGGTAAGTTGAAGAAAATATTTGGCATGATTACGGGCAAATATATAGAAGGCATGAGTTTCAGGAGATGGATGGTTACTGTACCGTCTGTGAGCCGCCTCTCTATCTTGTACAGCATGAGAACAAACAGAATTAAACCAAAGTTAATGGGCTTTAAGATTAGAGAAAGTGTGCGGAATGTATGCCATCCATGAGAAAATGACCTCAGTTATGTGATCAGCACAAAGAGATGGGTCTCTGAAATGGAGGCAATAATCATTACATGGAAAATCAGAGTCTTAGGACCTCCCACTTAGCTGAATTGAAATGCCAGAAGCACATCTGCTTAGCTGGGTCCCAAGGCAGCACTGGAGCGATATGACAGGTTACAGAAATAAGATTGTGATCGGAGGAACCCAACGGAGAGAATAGTTTCACTCAGTAAGCAGAAGGGTTAGTAGTTAGGAAAAGGTCAAATATGTTGGGCGTGACTCCAAGGCGGTCAGGAATACGGGTAGGGTGCTGCAAGAGCTACTCTAGGACTTGGAGGATAGAAAAATTCTAGGCATGTTCACCAAGTTGGTCAATGAAAGAAGATGATAGCCAAAGCTGGTGGTGAACATTGAAGACGCCAAGTAAATTAATGATAAGACTCAATGTCTTATCATAATGCAAATTTCAAAATGAGTGATTATATTGATGGGAAGTATGAGAAATGTGCATGTTTATATATAGTCAAGTGGATTGTGTGGCGGGATAATCAGCAGCCGTGTTGATGTCCAGTCAGTCCAGTTTACTGGTTAGAATTGAAATGTTTTGTAAAATGATTCGTGAATGACTGGGTTTTTCGTGAATTGCTTCAAGACTTATTGCTTCAATAGCTTTTCAGACGGTGAAAACGCACTTTCAAACAAGAACTATGAAAACAAATATACAAGTGTGGTATGTATGACATATTTTTTGGTTTGAATACCGTTTATTCAAATTCTTTTTTTTCCTAGTTGAGATGGAGTCAATGTATTATTTTTTTTTATTCAGGGGTACTATATTTTTTTCATGACTGAAGTTTGCAAGAGAGAGCCGGTAGGTGTCTGTCCAGGGATGGTTTAGGGTGCCCTAGGGTCTCTGTAATAAGAGGGTACCGTCATTCATAGGCCCTATGTTAAACATAGGGCCTTCTGGAATATGGTCACTTCTCCATCGCCTGCCCCTGGCCGAAGGACGTACGTCGAGCAGGCGGGAAACGAGGGGCCGCTGGCAGGAGGGGCCGCAAGCCAGCCGGTGTCCCGAGGGCCCTTTGCGATTTAAGTTGCTGTCGCGCCTCAGCCGAGACAGTTCGGGTGCAAGGAACTGTCGATGGGCAACCCTGCCAGTTGACTGTAGATACAGGCGCAGAGAGGACCTTCGTGCGTCAGGAACTTGTGGAAGGAGGTTACCTGCCTGAAGCCACCCAGCGACTATGTGGCGTGACGGGCCTGTACATCTCTGAAAGGGCCCGTGAGCGTGGAAATTTAGCGTAGGGCAGTGAAGTGACGCTGCCTGTTACGTCGCCGCGATGGAGGACTCTTGTCTCCTCGGCCTGGACTATCTGGCGCAGGCAAGGGCGTGTGTCGATCTGGGGAAGAAGCTGTTAAGGGTAGGCAAGGAAGAGCTGCCCTTGTTCCCAGGTGACGCCCCTGCAGAGGTAGTGGCCGTGGAGAGAGTACGTCTGGCCCCGTAACCCGAGACAAAAGTGCCCTGTAGGCTGAGTCGCAGGATGAAGGTTTCAGCTGGTATGGTGGAGTCAACAGAGCGCCTGAGGCCGGTTGAGGGCGTGATACAGGAGGAGAAGCGGCAGAAGAGCGAGACAGCAGCCATAGAGGGCTCCCTGCTTGTGCACTTAACCAGTCTGGCAGCGAGGAGCGGCCATCATCTCACCCCGGAGCAACGTGTGAGGATGGAGGACACCCTACGAGAGTTCGCCGAGGTCTTCAGTGAGGGTGATACAGACCTGGGTCGCACGGGGCTCGTAAAGCACCATGTCAAGACTGGCAACGCCCCTCCGATCAAGCACGCCCCCCGAAGAATTGGACCTGCCAAGCGTGAGGAAATGCAGCGGGCCGTGGCGGAGCTGCAAGCGCAGGGGGTAGTAGAGAGATCTGACAGCCCGTGGTCATCAGCTGTGGTGCTGGTGACGAAGAAGGACGGCTCACGCCGCTTCTGTGTGGATTATCGGGCGCTTAATGATCTCACAGTTAAAGACTCTTACCCCTTGCCACGTTTCGATGACACACTCGATGCGCTCGCCGGTGCGCGCTGGTTCTCCACGCTCGATCTCAAGTCTGGTTACCATCAGGTGGAAATGGCAGAGGAGGACAATGCCAAAACTGCTTTCTCCTTCGGGCAAGGCCTCTGGCAGTTCACGGTGATGCCATTCGGGCTGTGCAATGCCCCTAGCTGTTTCGAGCGCCTCATGGAGAGGGTGCTGGAAGGGATGCACTGGAAAACGGCGCTCGTGTACATCAATGACGTCATCGTGTTTGGAGGCACGTTCGAGGAGCTGGAGCGGCTGAGAGAGGTGCTACGACGGCTGAGGGCTGCCAACCTTAAGCTCAGCCCTAAAAAAAAAAGTGCCTCCTCTTCCAGCCAGAGGTGCCGTTCCTGGGGCATGTCGTCGGACGCGACGGTGTAAGGACGGACCCGCAGAAGGTGGCAGCGGTGCGGGAGTGGCCTGTCCCTACCAGTGTGGCGGCGGTACGCAGCTTTCTGGGCCTGTGCACTTACTACCGTCGTTTCGTGCAGGAGTTTGCCCAGGTTGCCTCTCCCCTCCACCACCTTACGAGAAAGGGGGCACGCTTTGAGTGGAACGGGCAGTGTCAGGAGGCCTTCGACTGCCTGAAGAAGGCGTTGGTGGAGGCCCCGGTGTTGCCTTATCCTGACCCCGCCAGCCCATACTTGCTGGACACGGACGCTAGTGCTGACGGGTTGGGCGCTGTTCTCTCTCAACTAAAGGACGGGAAGGAGCACGTAGTGGCGTATTACAGTACAAAGCTCTCCAGGCCCGAGAGAAATTATTGTGTTACCAGAAAAAAACTGTTAGCTGTGGTAAAGAGCCTGGAGCACTTTCACTCGTACCTTTATGGCGCCAGGTTCACCGTCAGGACGGATCACGCGGCCCTGCGGTGGTTAAAAACACAAAGTACCTGAAGGCCAGCTGGCTCGGTGGCTGGGCAGGATGGAACAGTTTAACCCGTCGGGTGCCAGCAACGTAGATTTACGTCGGCATAATTAAACATTTATTTGGGCAAAACTATTCACTTATTATTTTCCATTTCCACATAGGGTGACAAATGCACCCTTTGAGCGATGTGGCAACAGTATAGCATGTGGATAAGGCTGCACTCACACCAAGCGAGTCGAGTTGAGTCGAGTCAAGGAGAGTAGGGTGGGGTGGGGTCACACCGAACGGGGGTGATCACCGTACGAAGGCTACAACGCGAAAATTAATTCAAATTTCGCGCCACCATGCCACCACGGATGCAGCGCCACCCTCAGTGAACTACATGCGAGCAACAGGGTAGCGTCAGCGTCACCTCCGTGTTTACCAGGTAAAAATTTTATTTTTCGTATGTTCCTTGTTACTTTTCGCCGTTCTTATATAGTGTCTCATGTCGGCTGTGATGGCGTGATTCTTTTGAGGTAAGTTGCAATACGAGGTATAACCGTATTGACATGTTATTGAGTGAAAAAGTAGTGCATGCTTTCGAACAGGCCGCGGTTGGCATTATTTACAAAAAAATTGGTGGCGCGGGGGACAACGTAGTTGAATTTTTTTGAAAAAGCTAAATTTTTTTTGAAATACCTAAAACAAACAAAACCCAAAATAAATTTGACTTTTGTTATTCGCATGTATTAAATGGGGTGGTGAACTGGTGCTTTTAAATTTTTAAATGGAACAGTTTTTTTTTTTGGGGCCCAAAAAGGGTTAAAGGTGAGGGGTTTTAAAAATTATGATCCCTATATCATGTTTTTTATGCTATAACCACAGAACTAACTATTATATAAGTGATTTTTTTAAATTAGAATGTTTCCCTAAAAATTTAAAATTTTTAAAGGTTAAAAAAACCTTTTAAACCCACTGCTATTTTCGGGAAATAAACTTCCCGGTTGATCCCCCCGCATCCCTTTTTGGGGGAAAAAAATCTATTTTTTTTTTAAAATTTAATTTAAAAAACCCATAAGAAAAAGTAAATGATTTATGCATTTACGATTTTAAAATTTTGGTGGGGGAACTAGTGCATTTAAATTAAATGGAACAGTGTTTTTTTTTTTTGGGTTTTGTAAATTTTAAAGGGGTGATTGGTATTAAATTTTTGATGCTATATAAAGTGTTTTTTATGGGATAAGCACATGAACTAACTATTATAAAAAAGTGAATTTATGTTATTGAATGTTTCTAAAAATTAAATTTTTTTTTAGGGTTTAAAAAAAAAATTTTTAACACTCATTTTTTTGAGGGCTGCCTTTTGGGGTGATCCCCCCTTTATTTCCCAAAGACTCATAGTCCAAAATAATTGGTGGCCATGAAAAGAATCGCCTCTAAAACCTAAAAAAAAAACTAAGCTAACTAACCTAAACTAACCTAACCTAACTAGGGCATGATGTTTTAATTTGTCATTAACCCCTTTTTAGATCTAACCAAACCCTCCCCCCACCCCCCTTTCCCCCGGGTCATCATCCCCTCCAAAAAATGTCAGGAAAAAGCGAAAAGCAATGGCCCCGCCCTGACCTGGAGGCTGCCTTTAGACCGCGTGGCCCCCTAGCTGCGGGCCTAAAAAGAACCGCGACGAATTAAAACATCAAGAAAACAACCCCTTGCGGGTAATTTTTGCCCTATTTATTCCATATTTTCCCCAAAGGGGCCCTTTTGTTTGACCTACCCCAAAACGTTTTTTGGGGTCCCCCCGGGGAATGGCCCATGCAAAAAGCCCTCAGGGATAGTTTAAAGGGTCTCTAGTTTTTATAGTTTTTTTAAAATTTTTTTTCAGTTTTTTTTTTTTTAGCTTTTTTTTGCCAGAAAAGGGCCCTTTCAAACCCCTAATTAATTTCTTTTTTTTTTAAAAGGATGCCTTCAAGCGCTCTTTTTTTTAAATTTTTTTTGTCAACTTTTGTTGCCAAGGGGGCCTTTTTAAAGTCCTAATTCATTTTTTTTTGTTACAGGACGCCTTCTATCTATCGAAGAAGCTGTCGGGATGGAGTTCCCCTATATGCTTTTTTGTTTCCCCCGTACCCAATGGGGTTTTTTCAGCCCCCCCCCAACAAAAAATATACATTGCTGTTTAAATTACCATCCCCCGGCGCCAAAAATGTTCTGGGCCTCCCCCATGAACGATGTGCGAAAGGATGGTGTCCCTTTAATGCCATGGGTTTGGGGGAGCAAGAGAAACCCCTGCTCCCGGGGAGAAAGAGAAAAGGGGCGAAAAGGGGACGGGAAAACTATGCCTTCATAAAACCGTCATCCAAACCTTGTTTTTAAAGGCTCCGGGGGCAGGGTCCATTCCCCAGGATTGTTCCCTTTCAACAAGCCCCAATGGGGAAAAACCTTTTTTTAAAAGGCTTACACATTAGCTTTGGAGAAGAAACACATTCACGGGGCCCAACCGGATATACAATTTGGAAAGAGAGTTTTATTGTCGAAATGTTATAAGCCAGTCAAGGGGTTTTGTGTGCGGGGCCAGCCAGTACCCCCGCAAAGGGAACTCGTGAAACCCCGGGGACAGCATGGAAAGTTTTTTGGGCATTATAAATTTCTGTGGGGCAGTCCATCCCTCCAGTTTTTATAATTCCCAGATCCGTGGAATCCCGCCCTTTTATGAGGAAAACGATCTTTTGGGGTTTTCCCAAAAGGGGAAAATTGCATCCCAGGGGGCTGGGTGAATGGTTTAAAGCTTTTGTGCGACACTTCCGCATTCCCCCAGAATTTTTTGTTCTTTTTGTAGAGAACAAGATTCTTCTGATCATGGCCCAAAGCTGAATGTCACATTTAACTTCAGCCCGTTAGTTTTTCGATAATTTCATGGTACGGGGGATTGTTTTCCTTTTCCTCCGCAAAACAACAGAAAAAACTCCAGCCTTGGGGTGTGAGTGTCTTTTGGGGCCCTTTTTAAAACTTCCTGCGTTTCCCCCACTGGAACGACCACGGGGCTATTCAACCCCAACGAGCACATAACAGTCCCAAGTTTTCTAGAGTTTTTGCCCTTTTGGGCATGGACCAAAACCCCCTACCCCCCCCCAACATTCCAGTGGGGTTTTCCCGGGGGACTGGTATAATTTGGGCCCCTCAATCGCAACATCTTCCCCGTGAATTTTTGGTTTTTTAGGGGCCCCATGTTCCGAAACACCCCGGACCACCCCGAATTTGTAGTGGAAATTTCTCCAATTCTTCCCCGATGGAGGAAGTTTTTAGATGGAGAGGAGCGACTGGCTGAAGGCCATACCCCAGAAGCTATAAAACCCCTTTTCCCCCTGTGTCTCCCCGGCTAATTTATGTGGGCCCCCACCCCCCGGGCCCCCCCACGACAGAGCCTGCCAAAACCCCCCCGAGCCCCAGCCGGGCAGAGCCTGCCACCCCGGGCCCCAGCACGACAGAGCCCGCCCCAAACCCCCGGGGCCCCCCAAAGACGCCCCCTGCACCCCCCGGGGCCCCCGCACGACAAAAAACCTTTCCACCCCGAGCCCCAGCACGACAGAGCCTTTCCACCCCGGGCCCCCCCGCACATGCCCCCCTGCCACCCCCCGGGGGCCCAGCACGACGCAAACCCCCGCCAAACCCCCCCGGAAACCCTTCTCAACCCGACAGACTTAAAAAACCCCCGAGTTTTTCAGGGCCCTTTCCCCCCAAAGGGTAATCCTTTGTCTTATTGGGAAAAGGGAAAGGGGAAAAGGGGGGCGGGCCTGCATTTTAAAAACCCCGGAAAGAGGAGGCAAAAAATCTGACCTGAGGTTGAAAAGGGAGAGAAAAGGGGAGAAGCTGGAAAAACAAAAAAAAGGCAGCGGCTTTAAAAGAAAACATTTGGGGAAAAAAGAAAGGGGCCACAGCGGAAGAAATCTGGTCCTGTCCCGGGGGAAACACCACTGCGAGGGGGAGGTTTTTTTGATGTCCGACTTCAAACCCGGAAAAGACTCCTCCGAGTACTCTCGGATGAGGTGGACGACGAGGGGGACCTGGACTGCAGCATCATACCCCTTTTTTTCTTTAAAAAATCACAGGTGGGGGAAATTTTTTTCCCGGTTCAGCTGAAGGGTGGGGGAGGGGGAAGGGGGGTTGGGGACATTAGTGTGCAAAGTTGCTCAGGTGTTTTTCCATCATGGAGGATTAAAATTAAACCTTTTTTTTTTCCTCCGGATGAATCCCCTAACACCCGAACCCCGTTCACCTTCCCCACCATCCCCAGATGAACTTCTGTTTTATCCCAAAAACAGTGGGAAAGGGGGGTCCCGGTGACCTCCAAGGGCAAACAAACCCAAAAGGCAGGCTACCTGGTTTAAAGGGGTTTCCCCCCGCTGCATCCTTTATGATGTAAATTCGAATAGTGACATTTAAAAAAACCTAGGGCCTTAAACTTTTAATAATGCTTTTTTTTTTTAAACTTATTTTTTCATTTTATCACCTAATAATAAAGGTGGGGGTCTAGGCTTAGCATATATGTTGATTTCAGGCAAAAAAACCCCCAATAATGTTTTGTGTAATAAAGAGTTTTTAAAAATAATAAACGGTGCCCCCCCATACCTGATTCCCCGGGGGTCCCCCCTCGGGGGGGGACACCGGGGGCGGGTCCAAAAAATTTTAAAAAAAACCCTTTAAAAGGGCCCTTATTTCTGAAATTAAGTATTTATGAGGGTACCATAGGGGGGCCTATTGGGAAGTTTGTTTTTACACAGTGTGCCTCTCCCCGGGGAAAAAATTTGGTTTTTTTAAAGAATATTTTTCCACCCAAAATAATGTTTCCCCCCACACCACCCTAATTGGTTTATAAACGAGTGATCGAAGACCCTTTTTGATTTTTAATTGACTCGACTCAACCCCGAATTGTTTTGGGGTAAAAAAAGAATCCTCTCTCGAAATTTTTTGGTGTAAAAAAGAATCCCCCTTTGGAAATTTTTTGGTGTAAAAAAGAATCCTCTCCCCCGAATTGTTTTTGGGGTAAAAAGAATCGGGTTTTTTTTATTTTCCATTTCCACATAGGGGTTCCATGCCCCCCCTTTGGGGCGTGTGGCAGCATTATGCATGTGGATAAGGTTCAATGGATACACTCAACACTAAAACTAAAGTCTATGGATAAAAAACCGAATGTATCAAAATGTTCATCAGCAAATTTTGACATGAAAAAAAATTTGTTAAGGGTTTGTTTGTCATTATATTGTTTAATTTAACCAATAGACCACAAATGAAATAAATAAAAATAATCGAAAATTGGCCAGCACTGGCGTAGGTCAAAGGTAAAAAATTGGGCAGCACCCGACGGAGGTGCAACACCGCCCTGGTCGCGTGCATAACAACGCTGACAGCCTTAGCCGCCGTCCGTGTGAGGCAAGGTGCGCGCACTGCCTGAAGCAGGAGGAGCGCGTGGAGTGCCGGCGACTGCAGGTGACAAGTGAAGCCCAGGATGCCGGGGAAAGGTGGAAGCAGGCCCAGGAAGTGGATGCTGAACTTGCTCCGCTGGTGCAGTGGATGACAGAGTCCGTTGAGAGGCCTGCCTGGCAGCGAGTGTCGCCTGAGAGTCCCGCTACCAAGCACCTGTGGCATCAGTGGGCAATGTTACGCCTACATAACGGTGTGTTGCAGCGGCGTTGGGTGGACGCACAGGGTCAGTCTAGTTTCTGGGTGGTGTTGGTGCCTCGCGCCATGCGCCGCGATTTGCTACAGGAGGTACATGGGGGCGTCACCAGCGGACATTTGGGTGAAAAGAAGACGCTCAGCAGGTTGCGCCAACGATTCTACTGGGTTAAAATGAGGCAAGACACACAAGAGTGGTGCAGGCTTGTGACATTTGCTGTGCTCGTAACGGGCCATTTCCGGAAGACACGCGCTCCTCTACAGCTGAAATCAGGTGGGCGCACCAATGGAGCGTGTAGTTGTGGACATCGCCGGGCCATTCCCCATCACCCCCACAGGGGAATCGCTTCATTTTGCGTGGTATGGTTATTTCACCAGTGGCCCGAGGCATCGCGCTCCCTAACATGAAACAACAACAGTAGCGGGTGCCCTGGTAAACAACTTTTCACCCGCTTTGGAGTGCCACAAAAACTGCACTCTGACCAAGGCAGAGAGTTCGAGTTTGGGGTGTTTCGGAGTGCTGGCCATTTGAGGGATCAGGAAACACGCACCACACCCTACGGCCCCAATCAGATGGTATGGTTGAGAGGTATAACCGGACACTCCTGCAGAAGGTGGCCAAAATGCAGTAACGATCAGCGGGACGGGACGCCAACCTACCAGTCTTGCTCATTGGCATATCGGCCAGCTGAGCACGAGGCTACCGCTCACAACACCCCCGCGAGACTGATGTTAGGCCGAGAACTGAAAGGGTCCCCGTGGACCCTTGGCCACAGGACGCCCCTCCGCAGGATGCCTCCCACACCCCCTGGCTACAAGCTTCGCCCAAAACCCTGCAGGAGAGAATGGGGTTTAAAGTGCAAAGCCCAGGCGCGCCACCACTTGCGTGACTGGACACAAACCATAAAGGCGCGATAACGACTCGCACACCCGAGAGGCAACTTACCAGCCGGGGGACAAGGTGTGGCCTACATACCCTCGCAGAAAGAAGGGTCTCTCAACCGAAGTTACAGAGCCCCTGGGAGGGCCCGTATGACGTCCTCGAGGTCCTCTCTGATGTCCCCGTACCGCATTCGCCAGGGGGTACACCGCCGTCCGTGAGTTAAGCGGCTATTACACGGGCACTATTCTGCTCAGTGAGCAGATTTCACTGAGCAGTTTTGGGGGATTTTGCTCGATGAAAGCCTGTTTGGTTGAGCAAAAAGGGAACTACTTCGAAGCTATTTTTGCTCGTCTTTGGGGTGAGCAAAAACGTTTTTTGTTATAAAGGAAACCCAAATTAGTGGATGACTATATTATTTATTGCAAGATCTTTTTTTCTTTTAAAACTCTCAAGAAGACATCAACATGCCTGCTGACTGGACGATGAGAAAGGAAAGCTTACTGATTGACTTAGTTCAGGCACATCCTACAGTATGGAACTATATAGCCCTTTATTTGTTAAAATACATTACAAAAGAAAACATGCACCCTCAATGCCTAAGAAGCGTGACCTTCTAAGTCATTTATTTACGGGGATACACAGGCGACAGGTGTGTTGCGAGGCCGTACAGGTGTGGGAGTGACAGGTGTGGTGTATATGGTAAAACGAGAGAGGCTAAGAGTGCAGCGTTAGCACCCGAATGTGTGTGTCTGACCTAAAGAGCGAAAGCGTAGTTCTCGTCCACTATAACGGCGTCAGCCCCGTAACGCCACGGCCACGGGTACGCGCGGCCAAGTGGTCCTAGACTACTCTCGGGGGGGGGGAAAAAAAAAAAA
>JACEEZ010013835.1:0-21523 GCA_016584305.1 Chionoecetes opilio
GTCTTTTCTGTGTGACCTTCCCGGCTGTAGCGATCTCACCAGCTACCTCTTGCCAGAGTAGCTACACCTCACAAAAACGCACAGCAAACACTGCCCCTGGGTGAATATTATTTGACAATGTATACCAATTCTGATCAGGTAAAAAACATGGTGGAAAACATTGATGTAGAGTCAGTAATTAAGTAGAAAATAGAACATTTCAAGCGACGGGCCCTTGCCTTGAACCTATACGTACCCTCCCCTAGGCTTACACTGAAATACTGCTCAATGGGTGAATAGTTGTTTGACAATATATACGTTTTACCCAAGATCAGAATTGAGTATACGTGTACTATATTGGTCAAAAAACTCTGCACCAGGAGCAGTGTTTCCCGTATACTGGTAGGGTAGTATTCTAGTAAGGAACATTCACTGAAATGTTCTATGTTTCTACTTTAATTTACTACTCTACACTAAATGTTTCACCATGTTTTACCCAGGAATTACAATTGTATACATTGTTAAACAACTATCACCCAGGGAGCAGTGTTTTCAGTGCGTATTTGTGCAGTGTAGCTACTCGGGGCAAAGGGTTAGCTGTTGATGATTCGCTACATCCGACGTGGATGCCTGCTTATTTGTTCTTATTTACTATGGAAATCCATTC
Source organism: Chionoecetes opilio (assembly GCA_016584305.1). Lineage (NCBI taxonomy): Eukaryota > Metazoa > Arthropoda > Malacostraca > Decapoda > Majidae > Chionoecetes > Chionoecetes opilio. The sequence continues at coordinate 647 of JACEEZ010013835.1, forward strand.
TGTATTGCCTTGGCACTGACACAATATTTAAAGTAGCAAACCAGGAACATACTTGTCGTTAAATGACACACAGAAGGTGTATTTTACTGTTAAATATGTTTTTTCTGTGTCACCCTTCGCGGCATGCCTGCCGACGGGATGCCTGGCTTATTTGTTCTTATTACTATGAACCATTCTAAATTGCCTTGGGCACTAATACAATATATAAAGATTAAAAGGAACACACTTGTCGCATAATGACACACAGACGTTGTATTCATTACTGTTAAATATTGCCTTTTTTCTGTGTCACCTTCCCGCGCATGCCCCGACGTGGCTGTGTGAACATGATAGGAACTTTAACACATAATAACGCGTTGTTTTGTACAAATACTTAGCCCACCTGTACAATACTGATTATTCAATGTACGGACCAAAGTTAAAGCAGGGAACGTTCTTGTATTATACAAACAGGAGCACAAACCTGCCATGGTTGCCCGTCACTTCAAGCTTGTGCCAGGTGCACCAAAACAACCGTATATGTTCATATATATCAACCACTGGGGCTTGTGTCGGTATGCAGCGAGGGTTCAATCTTCTTCTATCATGGACAGCCTTATAGTGTACGGACACTTATCATTATGACTAATTTGCCATATTGCTGGCTTTGGGCGGTGGTCGGTGCGAGAGCGGGCCCAGCAGCAACACTAAGAACCAAAATATCCTCATGTAAACACCACTGTTGGGCGAGTATCTTGGATGACAGCAATAGAGGAGAGCATTTTCTATTGTGGGGATGCCTCATTTGGTGAAGATTTAAGCATTGTTTAAATGATTTTAGACGATATTCTATTACCTGATATATTTGGTTTCTCACGCCACCGCGCATGCGCAGTAGGGGCCATGCACCCTTTATATTGGCAACTCTTTTATATTCGGACTGTGTGACGATATGAAGGGTTGCCATTATAAAAAAAGGTTGCCAGGCCCATACTCGCATTTGCGCGGAAAAGTGCCAACCTTATTTATCGTTGTTTACGGCGATATATTGGCCCCTGATAAATAGGTCACCAAAACACAAGTATTTATTTTTCATGTAGTCATTTATAATACTAGTCCAGTGATAACTTAGATTTTTTTTTCCATAGACCACTGTGGTACCAGATACAGTGGTATATAGGTCTTCTTAAATCTTATTTACCTTGTAGCTATGTGGCGATGAATGTGGTACCTACCCTGATAAATAATGTCACAAAAACACACGTCATATTATTTTCTCATGTAGGTCATTTATTTATAACTAGTCAGTGATAAACTCGATCATAGACCACTGTGTACAGATACAGTGGGTATATATGGTGGTTATAAGGAGGAGAGTTTCACGTTCGCTACAGACCGTACTACTCACGTTTTCAAAAAAAAAAAATTGGTCTGTATACTGTTTACACTACTACGCTACTTGCAACTCAATATTAAAAAAAGATGTAACATATTAAAATTATCCTTTTGTTGTCTCCATTATTACCTATATGCTTCTTTACATCCTTTATTTACATGTGGCATGTGGCATGAAATGTGGTACCTGATAAAAATGTCACAAAAAACAAGTCTATTATTTTCTTCAGGTAGGTCATTTATTTATACTAGTCAGTGATAACTCGATCATAGACCACTGTGGTACAATACAGTGGTATATATGCTTCTTTACATCTTATGTACCATGTAGCTATGTGGCGATGAATTGATACTCTGATAAATAAGGAAACCAAAACACATGTTATACTTATTAATTCTCATGTAGGTCATTTATTTATACAATTGGTATACTTGTCAAATAAATATGCACCCAGGGAGCAGTGTTTCCCCAGTGCTTATTTGTGCAGTGTAGTACTTCGGGCCAAGGGTAGCTGGTCAGATCGCTACACCGGGCATGCTCGACGTGGATGCCTGGCTTATTTGTCTTATTACGATGGAAATACAATTCTGTATTGCCTTTGCACTAATAACACTATATAAAGTAGTCAAACAGGAACATATTTGTCGATAATGACACAAGACGTTGTATTTACTGTTAAATATGTCTTTTTTGTGTGCACCCTTCCCGCGCAGGCCTCCGACAGTGGATTGCTGCTTATTTGTCATTTATTACCCTTTTTTGTTAAATTTTTTTTTTTTTTTGTTATTTTTTTTTTTTTTTTTATTAGGAAAGCCATTCTGTATTGGCCTTGGCACTAAGACAATATATAAATTAGTCAACAAGGAACATATTTGTCGATAATGCCACACAGACGTTGTATTCTTACTGTTAAATATGCCTTTTCCCCCTGTGTCACCCTTCCGCGCAATGCCTCCGACGTGTAATGTGCGGGAGTGAACATGATAGATCGTACACCATAATAACGCGTGTTTTGCCTACAAAACTTAGCCCACCTTTACAATACTGATTATTCAATGTACGACAAAGTTTAAAGCAGGGACGTTACTGTAGTATTACAAACAGCGCACAAACCTGCCATGGGGTCCTCGTCCCTTCCAAGCTTGTGCCGGTTGCACCCAAAACACCCCGTATATGTTCATATAATCTAACCACTGGGCTTGTGTCGGTCATGCAGCGATTGTTCAAGTCTTCTTCACATGGACAGCCTTATAGTGTACGGACACTTATCATTATGACATAATTTTGCCATATTTGCTGGCTTTGGGCGGGGGTGGTTGCGAGAAGCGGGCCCAAGCAGCAACACTAAGAACAAAAATTCTCATGAAAACATCACTGTTGGGCGAGTATCTTGATGACAGCAATAGAGAGGCTTCTTCTATTGTGGGATCTCATTGGTGAAGGATAGCATGTTTAACTGATTTTAGACGAATATTTCTATTTTACCTGATACTATTTGGTTTCCTCACGCCACCGCGCATGCGCAGTAGGGGCCATGCAACCTTTTATAATGCGCAACCCTTTATATCATCACCACCACGGTTTGCAAGTTATGGTAATTTTCCCAGTGGCGTACTGAGGGGGTGGGGGGGGGTGGCATGCGGCCATGGCCCCCACCCCCCACCCCCCTCGGTACGCCACTGGGGAAAATTACCATAAGCTGGCAACACGGGTGGTGTGGATGATATTAAAGGGTTGCCATTATAAAAGGTTGCATGGCCCCTACTGGCGCATGCGCGGTGGCTGTGAGAGAAACCAAATATATCAGTTAAAATAGAAAAATATCGTCTAAATCAGTTAAACAACTATCCGTTCACCAAATGAGGCATCCCACCAATAGAAGAATGCCTCATCTATTTGCTTTCCATCAAGATAACTCGCCAACAGTGATGTTACATGAGATATTTTGGTTCTTAGTGTTGCTGCTTGGCCGCTCTCGCACCGACACCGCAAAAGCCAGCCAATATGGCAAATTATGTCCTAAATGATAAGGGTCCGTACACTATAAGGCTGTTCCATGATAGAAGAAGACTCTTGAACAATCGCTGCATTACCCAGACACAAGCCCAGTGGTTAGATATATATGACCATATACGGTGTATTGTGGTGCCCACCTGGGCACAATGGAAGGGACGCGGAACCATGGCAGGTTTGTGCCTCCTGTTTGTAATAATACAGTACGTTTCCCTGCTTTAACTTTGGTCGACATTGAATAATCAGTATTGTACAGGTGGGCAAGTATTTGTACAAAAAAACGCGTGATTATGTGTAAATCGTATAATGTTCACCCCATCCACGTCGGAGGCATGCGCAGGGAAGGTGACACAGAAAAAGCGCATATTTAACAGTAAGGAATACAACGTCGTGTGTCATTATCGACAAATATGTCCTTGTTGACTAATTATATATGTATAGTGCCAACGGCAATACAGAATGGATTTACTAGATAATAAGAACAAATAAGCCAGGCATCAGTAGGAGGCCATGCGCGGGAAGGGACACCGAAAAAGACATATTAACAGTAAGAATACAACGTCTGTGTGTCATTATCGACAAATATGTTCCTGGTTGACTACTTTATATATTGTATTAGTAATGCCAAGGCAACAATACAGAATGGGATTCCATAAGTATAAGAAACAAATAAGCCAGGCATCCACGCGGAGGCATGCCCGGTGTAGCGATCTGACCCAGCTACCCTGGCCCCGAGTAGCTACACTGCACCAATAATACGACTGAAACACTGCTTCCCTGGGTGACTATTTATTTGACAATGTATACCCATTGTATAAATAAAGGACCTACATGAGAAAATAATATAACAGTGTTTTGGTTTCCTTATTTTATCAGACGTATCAAATTCCATGCCACATAGCTAAATGCGTAAATACGAGTAAAGAAGCATATATACCACTGTTATCTGTACCACAGTGGTCTTATGGATCGAAGTTATCAATGACTAGTATAAATAAATGACTACATGAGAAAATAATATGACTTGGTTTTGGTGACATTATTATCAGGGTAACCACATTCCTCGCCACATAAGCCACATGGTAAATAAATGTAAAAGAAGCATATACGGTAATAATGGAGGACAACAAAAAGGATAATATCTTTAATATTACACTTTTTTTAATAAGTGAGTGCAAGTAGAGGTAGTAGTGTACAGTATACAGAGCCAATTTTTTTTTTGAAAACTGAGTAGTAAGGTCTGTAGCGAACGTGAAAACTCTCATCCATTATAACCACCATATTTATACCACTGTATCTGTAACCACAGTGGTCTATGATCGAAGTTATCACTGACTAGTATAAAATAAAAGACCTACATGAGCAAAAATCAATAGGACGTGTGTTTGGTTGACATTATTTATCAGGGTAGGTACCACATTCATGCCACATAGCTACAAGGTAAATAAGATGTAAAGAAGCATAATATACATGCGATCTGACCCACAGGTGGTCTATGATGAAGTTATCACTGACTAGTATTAATAAATGAACTACAGAAAAAATAAATACTGTTGTTTTGGTGACACTTAATTTATCAGTAACCAAATATATCGCCGTAACAACGATAAATAAGGTTGCACTTTTCCGCGCAATGCGCAGTAGGGGCCTGGCAAACCTTTTATAATGCAACCGTATATCGTTCACACAGTCCGACGATTATAAGAGTTGCCAATATAAAAGGTGCATGGCCCTACTGCGCATGCGCGGTGGCTGTGTGAGAAAACAAATATATCAGGTAAATAGAAAATATCGTCTAAAATAAGTAAACAATGCTATCCTTCACCAAATGAGGCATCCCACAAAGAAGAATGCCTCAGCTATGCTTTGTCATCAAGATACTCGCCCAACAAGTGGTGTTTTTTACATGAGATATTTGGTTCTTAGTGTTGCTGCCTGGCAGCCGCTCTCGCCCACCGACACGCCAAGCCAGCAATATGGACAAAATTATGTCAGTAAATGTAAGTGTCCGATACAAACTATAAGGCTGTCCATGATAGAAGAAGATTGAACAATCGCTGATACCAGGACACCAAGCCCAGTGGTTAGATATATACGACATATACGGGTGTTTTGGTGCTTTTACAAAAAAACCTGGCACAAGCTGGAAGTGACGAGACACCAGGCAGGTTGTGCTCTGTTTGTATAATACAGAAACGTTCCCTGCTTTAACTTTGGTCGTACATTGAATAATCAGTATTGTACCCGGTGGGCGAAGTATTTGTACAAAACCAACGCGGTAATTATGTGTAAATCCTATCATGTCACCCCATCCACTTCGGAGGCATTGCGGCGGGAAGGGTGGACACAGAAAAAGGATATTTAACAGAAAGAATACAACGATCTGTGTGTCATATCGACCAAGTGTGTTCCTTGTGATACTTAGAATTGTATTAGTGCCAAGGCCAATATAGAGAATGGATTTCCAGACGTAAGAAGAACAAAAATAAGCCAGGCATCCCGGCGGAGGCATGCGCGGGAAGGGTGACCAGAAAAAGACATATTTAACAGTAAAGAATACACCTGTTCTGTGTGTCATTACGACAAGTATGTTCCTGGTGACTACTTATATATTGTGTTAGTGACAATGCAATACAGAATTGATTTCCATAGTAATTAAGAACAAATAAGCCACAGGGCATCCACGTCGGATGTAGCGATCTCACAGCTACCCTTGGCCCGAGTAGCTACACTGCCACAAAGACGCACTGAATACACTGCTCCCTGGGTGAATAGTGTTTAACAAGTATACCAATTGAATCCTGGGTAAAAATGGTGGAAAACATTTAGTTAGAGTAGTAATTAAAGTAGAACTAGAACATTTCAAGTGGAATGTTGCCTTGCTAGAATACTTCCCTACCAGTATACTGAAAAACTGCCCCTGGGTGAAGAGTTGTTTGACAATATAGTACCACGTATAACCAATTCTGATCTTGTGGTAAAACGTATATATTGTCAAACAAACTATTCACCCCATGGAGCAGTATTTCAGTATAAGCCTAAGGGGGGAGGGTCCGTATATGTTCAAGGCCAAGGGCACCCAGTCGCTTGAATGTTCTATTTTCTACTTAATTACTACTCTACATTCAAATGTTTCCACCATGTTTTTACCCAGGATCAAGAATTGGTATAAATTGTCAAATAAATATTCACCAGGGAGCATTGTTGCTGTGCGTATTGTGAGGTTAGCTATACTCGGGCCAAGGGTAGCTGGTGAGATCCGCTACACGGGAAGGTCGACACAGAAAAAGACATTGTAACAGAAGAATACAACGTCTGTTGGTCATTCGACATGTCACAAAAGGACTATCCCAAACGTTTGCTAAATGTATCGTTCTCATAAGGAGTATTTCTAACAATACAAACACAAACCGTCGGTAATTAAACTACAAGGTAGGTTTGGGGGGGATGCAAAAAACCCCCCAGTAAGGTTAGTTACGTAATAAATGCACAGGTTAGGGTAGTTACAACTAGCAGAGTTCAGTTTGGGATGGAAAGGGCCCGCCACGCCCCAGTTAGGTTTAGGAAAGTATTGGTTGACAGCCGTTTGTTTTCGGTATCAATCCAAGTAGGTGTAACTGGAAACAAAAAAGTCTCAGTTCACTTAGCCAGGTGCATAAAATAACGGTACAATGGGAAATGTTCCCCCATGTAAAGGGGGTTCCCAAAACAGGATGTGATGTGAAACAGTACTAAATTTGATGTTTTTTGTCAGTTCGGCAACCGCACGTGAGGGTGACTGCCTGATTGCTTGCGATGCCTGCCAGGGCATGGTACCATCGTGACTGTGAAGGGATATCATCACACCGATGCGAACATGCAGGACTACGCACGACATATACATGCAACCAGTTGTCGGTAAGATATACAATGACGCTTAATTGAGTCCCCACTATTCATGGAACATATAACAACGAAACTAGGGAAAAATTCTATTCTCGAAGGCATCTTTGCAGCATAGCAAAGCTAATTCATAACGGCTGGGAATATAAATATCAGGCACCCCCCTACTCATGCTTTAACAGCCAAAACATTTTGGGATAACCCATGGCTAGTATATACATTATGAACATTAAATATAAAGTGTGGTGGATAACGTTATAGACCTAAGAAGGAAGTTTAAATTAAAATAAAGCAGCAAATCATAACTGAGGTAATTGTCTCTGAATACCATTCCACACAATTTATTTTATCATTGCTCCCAAATAAACCTTGGTAAAACTCGCTTGTTCTCATGCCTGCCCAAGCTACCGAGACAAGCCTCACAGGACACGAGTGCTTGTTGCCATTCATCTCCTGAAAAACTGTGATATATAAAAACAGTATATATAAAAACATATATATCTTATATTTGTATTTCTATTTATATATATTTCTTATACTTTGATGTAGACATCACAATAGAAAGTGACGGTGAAAACAATTATTGTATTTGGGTCTCCCATTTTTTTTCTCTACATCCATGCATTGTCTTTTTTGCTGATACCAAGTATGATAGAAATCTAAATTTATTTCTTCTCCAGCGTTCTAGTCATCTGCCGATGTACAGCTTGTGGTGTCCCTACAACAGTCGGCACAAAAAAAAATTAGGACGCCAAAAGACTTGGGCGGGAAATAACGTCCTTAGCTGTTTTGACAATTTCGGTGGGAGCGATTGAAATTGTTTACGTTTTTTGTATATCTGGCAGTGTGTTAGGGTTTCTGCTGTTAGATTCCTCGCTGCTGCCCGCTCTGTATCTTTCCAAAAAAAAAAAAAAAAAAAAAAAAAAAAGTATCATAGGAGAGGTTGTATGTTTGGTTCTCCAACCTTCCTACCACCCCCATTTGCCCTCACCCATTATTCTACCGCCTTACAGTCTAATAAAGCATTAGGCCGGGCAAATCTCTACAAATTGTTGAAAGAAGACACAGATAGTAAACCTTGTAGCGAAGTGGGCAAACAATTGGCCGGATAGCGAGGGAGATGTGTGTTTCCAAACCATACCGTCTCGCGGGTGTGGTCAGGGCGGGGCGCGCAAGATGGTGAGTTAGAGACGGTTTGGCGTGGAAGAAAGGGTCAGGGCGGCCAAGAAAAACTTCAAAGAAGACTGAATCAAACTGCTTCAAATGATTATTGACATCAACAAACCTTATGAGCCATTGATCAGTCTTCCCTTTGAAGTTTTTCTTGGCCGCCCTGGGACCCTTTCCTCCATGCCAAAACAGTCTCTAACTTCACCATCTTGCCCCCGCCTGCACCACACCGCGACGGTATGTTTGGAAACACACATCTCCCCGCTATCTGGCCAATGTTTTCCACTTCGATACAAGGTTACTATATGGTTCTTCTTCACAATGATAGAGATTGCCGGCATATGCTTTATTAGACCTGGAGAAGGCGTAGAGATGGGGGTGTCAGGAAGGTTGGAGAACCAAAACACAACAACCTCTTCCTATATGGACTTGGAGATACAGAGCGGGCAGGAGCGAGGAATCTACAGCAGAAACATAATACACTGCCCAGTATACAAAAAAACGTAAAAACACTTCAATCGCTCCCACCAGAATTGGCAAAAGCTTAAGGACGGTATTCCCGCCCCAAGTCTTTTGGCGTCCTAAGTTTTTTTGAGCCGACTGTACTGCGTTAGGATCAGCTGCGGCGATGTGTTTTGGGTACAGTGCCTTATCAACCATTGCGTTGGTTTACTGCCACTTATACTTTGTCTGCTTTTGTGAGTGTCTCCTTCTGTCCGATGTCTAGGCTGGTAGTTTGAAGTTTAAGTTATATTTTTTACACCATTCCTATAATCCTACGGTCTGTTTTATATTTATTAATGTAGCAATACCTTTCTATTTTTTCACTGAAGTCTAGACCTTTTTGAAGCAAAATCGCTGCACCAAAATTAAATTTTATTTGTTTGTATGCGTTGTTGATGCAGTGTTGTTTTAATTACAGGTCCTCCAGTTCCTTCCCTTTGTCAAATTCATGCTTGATATTCTTTAGTCCAGTGTCCCACTGTACAAAAAAAGCTTTCGTTGTAATTTTTTGGAGATTTGCAAAACTGGACATTTCATAAAGCTTAGGACCTCTGAAGAAGGAATCAAGTTTACCATTTTTTCACATCACCAATATGGCGGACGGCTTGGTTTTCAAAGTGGCGGCCATGTCGCCTGGATTCACGAGAATTCTCTTCTAATGGTGGTAGCCATCTGATCTTGGTGTCTAAAATAATACATTTCAAGGGCGCGAGGAATGTAATGGAACAGTGTTTTTGCAATGAATCATTATACTAAGCTCGTATTTCGTAGTCAAATACCATGATGCTTGTGGTAATGCTATGATTTTGTTCCATTTCTACTCCGTCAAAATTAATCACTGATCTTGTAGCTGCCATGGAAAGTACTAGAGCAATAATAACAGAGGTGGCATTACATATGTGATTTTAATTAGGACAAGACAAAAAATTAACATGACCACTAGGTGTTCATTTGCGAAGCGATAGTTTGGTTTCATATCGATGCTGCCGTTGCTAGTATATAGCTGTGAAGTGGTCGTGCCAAATTTCAAGCTATTTCCATTTAGGGTTTGGGGTCGGGCACTTATCGGGCTGCAGTCAATTCGTGAAATCCTTTGGAAATACATTTTCTTCTTTTCTTAGGTAAAAATGGCGGCTTACTAGAAAGTCTTCGCAGATGTGGCTGCTCGACAAAAGCTCCGAACCAGAACTCCTTGGTGCTCGCTTTGCACTCTCGAGGAGCAAGTGTCCTTTTCTTCAATGTATCAGCACCACGTATTCAAGAAAAATGTCCCTGATTCCGTGTCGGCAACGAGTGAGAAGCTGAAGGCCATCTGGGGGCCAAGGCGAAAGTTGACAACGAAAACCGACGCGAACATTAGGAGAACGTCAAAAATCTGTTCGAGGAGTACCAAGCCCTGACGAAGGATCGGAAACAGGATAACTGACCGCGGCCGAGCTGAAGCCGAAGATTTGGAGGGCGACCCTGTAAGATCTTTTCGACATCTCCAGCGCAGACGTTCTTGAAAGGAGGGATATCTTGGACTGAGGACAAAAAGCTTCCCTCATTTCGCAGAGAGGGAAGATCGTTCCAGTTCGTCCATGGCCGGCGTCGATGTCGCCGAAAAAGTGGCGAATGAAAAGAAGAAAAAGGAAGCCGCTAAGAAGTTGGAAAACCGCAAAGCGGAAAGCAGGAGGCTGAAACGGAACGCCTACTGGAGAAGGTGGTTTCCCTATACGCACACTTGTATCTGGGTTCTTCTCCTCGTTACTACAACGTCGGAAGATGAGGACGGCGACTTCAAGGCCCCGGCAACAAAAAATTCACCCCGGCGAGCACCAACAACAAGTGTCCCTAAAATATCGAGCTAACGTCGGCCTGGGACCGAGAAGAAGGGCTGTCCGTGCAGTCAGGCCTCCGAGCGCTTATTTTTTTGTTTTTTTTTCATCGCGAAGCGAAGGACTTGCGGCCACGATGTCAGTCAGCTTGTCATTTCGCCGCGCACTGTCCATCGTTTCAAGGGCCAGAACAGGGAGACACTTGCCATTCAACTGGAAAAGGAGGCCTTCAAGGATCATCCTCCGTTGGTTCTTCACTGGGACGGCAAACTCTACCGAAAGCGACTCGAAATGGGACTTCAGAGGAACCGCATGCCGTGGGTTCGACCGGGCGAACTTCGAAGAGATCCTGGGAGTCCCCGTCGCACAAGATGGAAAACGGGACAAGGACGTCGCATATAGGACGGTTTTCCAGGATGTCGAGCGAAGTCGGGCCAGGGAGGCAGATCATGGCCTTTCCTCGATACGTCGGCCTCGAACAGCGGCATGCCGCAGGCGCGGTGTTACACCTGGAAACTTTCCGGTACCCGCTTCCCTGCTCTGGCTGGCATGCCGAGGCATGCGGCATGCCGCCATGATCCTCAGACGGCACCCCGTACCGGCATCCAGGGAGCAGGGAGCGACCGAGGAGATTTTCCAGGTGTAAAATAGTATAAAATAAATGACATACATGAGAAAATTAATATGACTGGTGTTTTGCGTTCCTTATTATCAGTGGTACCACATCACCCGCCACCCATAGTACTGGTAAATAAGATGTAAAGAAGGCCTATATACCACTGTATCTGATAACACAGTGGTCTTGATCGAAGTTATCACTGACTAGTATAAATAAATGACCTAACATGAGAAAAAATATAACTTGGTTTTGGTGACCTATTTATCAGGGACCACATTCATCGCCACATAGCTACATGGTAAATAAGATGTAAAGAAAACCCTATGTACCACCTGTATCTGTACCACAGTGGTCTATGATCGAAAGTTATCAAGATAGTATAAATAAATGACTACATGAGGAAAAATAATTTAACTTGTGTTTTGGTGACATTATTTATCAGGGTACCACATCACCGCACATAGCTACATGGTAAATAAGATGTAAAGAACCATATAACCACTGGTATAATGGTCTATGATCAAAGTGATCACTGACTAGTATAAATAAATGACCTACATGAGAACATAATATAACTTGTGTTTTGGGTGCCTTATTTATCAGAGGTACCCATTCATCGCCACCTAGCTACATGGTAAATAAGATGTTAAAGAAGCACTATAGGTAATGGAGGACAACAAAAGGATAATTTTAATAATACATCTTTGTTTAATATTGAGTGCAAGTAGAGTAGTGTGTACAGTATATTGAGCCAAATTTTTTTTGAAAAAGTGAGTAGTAAGGGTCTGTAGCGAACGTGGAACTCTCCTCATTTATAAAACACCCCAGATTATACCACTGTATCTGGTACACAGTGGTCTATGATCGAAGTTATCATGACTAGTATAAATAAATGACCCTACTAGAGAAATATAATATAACTTGTGTTTGGTGACACTATTTATAGGGTACCACATTCATTCGCCACATAGCTACAAGGTAAATAAGATGTAAAGAACCATATATACCACTGTAATAGTGGTCTATGATCGAGTATCACTGACTAGTATAAATAATGACCTACATGAGAAAATAATATAACTTGTGTTTTGGTGACACTATTATAAGGGTACCACCTCACCGCCACATAGCTAACCCATGGTAAATAAGATGTAAAAGAGAACCATATATACCACTGTATAGTGGTCTATGATCGAAGTTCTCATGACTAGTATAAATAAATGACCTAATGAGAAAATAAATACTTGTGTTTTTGTTGACACTATTTATCAGGGTACCACCTTCCATCGCCACATAGCTACATGTAATAAGCTGTAAAGAAACATAGGATAACACTGAGACTGACCACAGTGGTCTATGCGAAGTTATCACGACTAGTATAGATAAATGACCTACATGGACCATCAAAACTACTTGTGTTTTGGGTGACACTATTTCTCAGGCAACCAAATATATCGCGCGTAAAACAACGATAATAAGGTTGCGCTTTTCCGCGCATGCGGCATAGGGGCCATGCAAAACCTTTTTATATGGCAACTACATATATATATCGTCCCACCGTGTCCGTGTGCATAGCCGCTAATGATTATTTTTCACTCAGACCACAGCGCCAGGCGCCGTCAAGGAATTCCTGAAAAAAACACGTGTCGTACTACTGCAATTATTTATATTATGCAGTCTATTCGATATAATGATGTGTAGCGGAAAACATGTGATAACTAAGGTCTCATTATGTTATCGACTAGTTAAGGGGGACAATTTAGGCCTTTGTAGGTTTTGTTTAACCCTTTGTAAGTTCTATCGTACTACGTCTGCAGTGAGTGCATTGATAGCTGGGAATGATTTAAAATAATATTTAATCTAAATCATGATCCTTATTCATATGTAACTCCATCATCTACCTATTCCATATTAGGTGTACCGTTGAGTATTGATATGTGTGATAAATATGTGGAAGTATTGAAATAAGGAAAATATGACCTTGTGTTATCCCCGTTAATAATCTTCGCCGCGGTTAATCAAGTGTTATTTTATATGTTAATAGCTACAGGACACAGACAAAAAATGATAACCTTTTTCCATGTGAACTCCTTCCTATGTACGTATCTAATCTTATTTCATGTATCTCTGGGTGTTCCTGATTAACTGCTGAAATATTGAAATGAACTGAATATGATATTTCATAAACTATATAAAACTTTTATAACAATTTTTAATAGCTTGAACAGGCGTTAATTAATGGTTATGTACCGATATTGAGATACTATGATATTACTGAGTTAATAATATATAATATGAAATGACTTAGTTCCCACTTACAATAAGTACCAGCGCCAGCGGCGCCCTCCGGAGGATTGACTCAAGTTGCGCTGCGTCACTATGATGTAATACTACATCAGATAATCATTAACTTGTTTCAAAATGTTTACACATAGAAATATTCAATTCTTGAAATTTCTGTACATAATTTCAACATGTAAATTATCCCGTCTGAAAATACACCAGCGGGCCTTCGGGGAGGCTGACGGAGGTAAATTTTGCCACCGGCGGCCGCCGTTCGCGCTCTACGGCCTACGTCCGGCCCGCTCTCGGTTGATGGTAGCTGGAACGAGCGCTAGGTTTTTTTAATCTACATCACTTTCATCGCTTTCAGATGGCATATAATCTTTGCTCACATCACAGTCTACATCTTCATCACTTGTAAGGCTTTTAGCGGGAGAGGATAGCTGATCATTCTTGTGTGTGGCCTTTGCCCCAGTGATTTCTGTATTGCAGCCAAAATCAACCCGGGGTGATACAAAGTTGGTCTGTACAGCTGCAGATCTCCTAGGCACCAATACCTGCCACAAAATATCATTATGAAGTGCAAGTATGATGACAGCTAGTGTGCTAATATTATACCCTTAAATATAAATACAGTATGCATGTTTACCTATAGCCTGATCAGTAATACCAGCATAAGAAAACTTTATCATAAAATAAATGAAAAAGGGTATCTGTTTCATATGCATAACTCTTTAAATAATATTACCTGTATTCCCTTGTGCTTGAAAGGAGGCTCAGAAAAGCTGGCTACACGGTTCTCTTCATTCTTGTTTTCTTTTGATATCGATGTAGATGAGATTTCTGGAAATTGGAAAAAAAAATTCTGTCAAGCCCTCACGGAATGGCTGATTCACTCAAAATGTGATTCACATAATTTTACTTTGAGATAGATTAAATTACAGAAAAGGATTGATAAATTTGCTTCAAAATCTTGATACTATAGTTTATGAGCTTAAAGTGAGTAAAGTAATAATTATTACAATGATTTTAGTATACAGAGCTTTTTAATACAGGCGTATAATGTATCACTATTTAGTGATTATGTGCTGAATGCACTACTCTGTACTAGTCCTCAAACAAAGGCTCTTTGTATCATAGTCAAAATTATTATTTTGCGTTAGAAATTGTTCTTTTGAACTAACTCACCAAAAGTGTTTTCTTTGCCTTCAAGTATTTCTTGGATTGTTCTTTTCCTTGCCATCACCCTACAGTTCTCATTCAATGGCTTAAGCCTTCCTTGACAATCAAACTTGTGTGGGACAACACCTTCTTTGAGCCTTACTTTCTTCCCACCCATCATCTTCACGTACAGGTAGTTGGCAACATCATTTTCAAGCTGGAAAAAAAAAATCAAGGTCAGTCTGCAATAGTAAATTCACTGAAAGTCATTCATGCAAAAGGAATGGTCATTATTTTAATACATTAATAATATGCTGATAACTTGTGGAGTTAACTATACGTATAACCCAAAAGTTCTAGCAAGATTATGATAGATTAACTCACGGTAAAATTATAGTCCTTTCCAGCCCTCATTAATGCTTTTTTTCCCCTTCAGACCTTCACAGATCCTTTCAGATACCTCAAAAACGTAATTATATTGGGGTGGGAGGAAAAAAAAAAAAACTCCAGCCTGTCTCAACCCTACCTCAATAGCCTTGCATACTGCATACCACTCCCGCAACTACATAACATGAAACAAGGTTATAATGGACGAGAGTTTCGCGGTCGTTTTCAGAGACACCGACAATTTTTTCTTGGCCTACAATAGGTGCTTGTTCTAATGGAGATAGTTTTATTTTGCGCAAACCCATTAAAAAAAAAAAAAAAAAAATCTCCGAATTTTATCGTACCGTTTCCATTAAAAACACTGAATCTCCATCAGAAAAAACACTAAAACTTGGCCGGGAAAAATTAGTCAGGGTCTTTATATTATGTTTTAATGAAACCTATAAGGTTAGGTTAGGTATACTTTGTGGTTAAGGTTACGGTTAGGTTTCCTTAAAACCTTTAGGTTAGGTTAGGTTTTCCTTAAATCCTATAAGGATAGGTTAGGTTTCTTTAAGCCTATAAGGTTAGGTTAGGTTTCCTTAAAACCTATAAGGTTAGGTTAGGTTTCATTAAAACCTATAGACCTGACCATTTTTCCTGGACAAGTTTTAGTGTTTTTTTTTCCTGATGGAGATACAGTGTTTTTATTTGAAACGGTACCATAACATTCGGTGATTTTTTTATTTTTTTTATGGGTTTGCGCAAATGAAACTATCTTCCATTAGAACAAGCACCTATTGTAAGCCAAGAAAAATAGTCGGTGTCTCTGAAAACGATCGCGAAACTCTCGTCCATTATTACCCATGAAAAAACCCAGCCTGTCTCATCCCTACCTCAAAAGCCTTGCATAGTGCATACCACTCCCGCAACTTGTCACAGCTCAGCTAAAGCCCCACAGCTACATATCATTTGCAAGTTACTTATCCATGCACAAATACATACATTAATACTTACATCAAAATGGTCTTCACAGCAGTAGTATGAACTTGATGACTTCATCGACAACTCAGTCATTCACGCCTTGCAGATATCCACCAGTGTTTTCTCTTTTTATTGTCTTTAGGCATAGTTATGAAGACTTTTTCAGGAGTTTTATTGTGGTGTTTTTGCACATTGGCACAAAACACATGATAGGTTTTTTTTGCCTGGACATGTTGAATGGATAGGTATATACTGCGGTCTGCTGAACCAACACAAGCCGATCACTGATCAGGCGAGATCTGAGTCTGCGGTTACTACGTCACAACCAATCACAGCGCTTTCCGCCGTGTTGTGATATTTTGGCCCAAAAAAAGCCATATATTTCATTTATGGTGCATTTCTCAGCAAAAAGATATGAGTACAGTGATATGTAGCCTATATTGCATCCAAAGCTTCATAATACCCCGTGTTTTAGGTGTGAGTAACGGTCCATTTTTGTTTACATAAAATCACGAGTATCATAATGAGACTTCTACTGCCAGACACAGACAACCACGGTTACTAGGAAATGTTTCACGCATGGCTCAGATGGAGTTCCACGTCAAATAAGCCTTAGGAATAATGTAAAAGGCATCGTAATGGCTGTAAGTGGCATCGTGTCAGCGAGTGAGGAGGGTACTACTAGGCTGCGAGGCTGGCGCTCACCAGGGGAGAGATGCTGAGAAGTACCTTAGAGGTAAGGCGAAAAGAGCGCCTTACCCGTCTTCAGGCGCTTTTGTAACGGCCCGGCTAAGGCACCGCTGAAGCCTATGTACAGTCGATATTTCAGGCGCTTTTGCCCTGCCTTACACCTCCGACGCCTTAGTGTTGGTCTTGGTCCGAGAATCCTACTAGCCATCACGTTGCATGTCTGAAGCGCCGCTTAGGCAGCTTCGACCAATCACAAGGTGTAAACACTTGTCAGCTGGAATTTCAACACGCCTTTACATACACACACCCACTCGCCGCACAAATTGTGGAGTGAGCTCCATAGGGTTTGTTCCTTCATTATCACTCGCCATTATCACTCGTGGAGTATGGATGCGTCGTCTCAAGAGACTCAACCACCAGCTAGGAAGAGGAGGCCCAAATTACTGCGAAGATGAGCTTCTTATGTTGGTGACAGAGGTCTCCAAGAAGAAGGCAGTGTTGTTCGACCCTCTCAGCAGCTCCGTCACCATGCAACCAAGAATAAGGCCTGGGACGATGTGACAGCGGCAGTAAACTTTGTCAGCAGGTGAAGAGGGACAGGACTGACATCCGGAAAAAAGTTCAAGGACTTCAGGTCCGAGGTCAAGATAAGGCAAGGAAGATAAACAAGAACTCAAGAAACAGGTAAAAAAAACATATTGTATTTGTAAAATTTGTTAAGCTTAGTGGTAAAGATTATTCGGTAAATATGCAGTTTCGCCCGTTCCTTTCCTAACCTAAATGGTAGGGATGAGGCCCCCCCAGACCCCCGTGCTAGTTAACTAGCCTCTAACCCGAGCATTGATTACGTACCTAACCACGCTGTGGGGGGGTTTGTCCCCCCAGACCCCCCCTTGTTATTTTTTCATTTCCGCCATCTGTTGTAGGGGTAAGAAATACTTCTTATGATGAGAACGAAACGTTCAGGATAATTAAAACTACCGATCGTGTATTAGTTTAAACTGCGCTTCTACCGATTATTCTAAAATCTTTTTGGTAAAATTCTAGAGTCCTTTCGCGCCCTTATTAGTTTGGGTTTTTCCTCCAGACCTTCACAGATCCCTTCCAGATACCTCTGAAACGTAATTGTAAAGTGGGGAGAGATGCCCCTTCCCCCCCCCGAAACGACCCTCCTGGACCCCTCAAAATGTAATATGGAGAGGTAGGAAAAGTTCTTACGGCTATAAAACCAGGGTAGAACAAGAAGTAACGGACTCAAGCTGGAAAAGCGTAGATTTAAAAAGAAATAGGGAAAACTGGTTCACAAATAGGGTGGTAAATTATTTGAATGGACTCAGTAGACAGGTAGTTAGTGCGGAGTCATTAGAGAGCTTTAAAAGGAGGCTTGGTAAATTCATGGATGGGGATGAAAGGTGGATGCAGGTAGTATTAAGGTAAAATTCTAGAGTCCTTTCCCGCCCTTATTAGTGGTTTTATTTTCTCCAGACCTTCACAGATCCCTTCAGATACCTCTAAAACGTAATTACAGAATGGGGGATAGAAACCCTTTCACCCCCCCCTCCCCAGCCATATTACCCCCACCCTTAACCCCAAAATAATATTACTAACCTAACCTCACTATAACTTAACCTAACCTTACCAATAACCTCCTAGCGAAACCTAAGGGCGAAAACAAGTAGAATTTTACATGGTTAGGTTAGGTCATATTGAGGTTAGGTTAGTAATTTTGTATCTCTCCCCTCTTTATAATAGAGGTTTTAAAGACTAATAAGGGCGGGAAAGGACTCTAGAATTTTACCATAGTGAGGTTAGGGTTGTAATATTATTTGGGGGACTCCAGGGGGCGAGTTGTCATTTAGGGGAGAGGGGTGGGTTGAAGGGGCATCTCTCCCCAACTTTATAATTACGTTCCAGAGGTATCTGAAGGGAGCTGTAAAGGTCTGGAGGGAAAAAAAACAATAAGAAGGATGGGAAAGGACTCGAGAAGTTTACCATAGATCTTGTTATTGTTGTTGGTGAAAAGCAATAGTCATATTGGCTTATATTTAGAACATGACTGTCTGGATTCAAGTATTTTTCACCTTTCTACTGTTTCTGTAGGTCAGAACGAGTGTGAAGTAACAATTAAATGTTGTGCTAACATTAAACTTTTCATAAGCTAGATTATGTTAGTAATGTTTGTTTTGTTTAATTAGGTTACTATTTGATGCTTTACAAATGGAGTGTTTTTTCCTGTCAAAATTTCTAAGAAGTGTCCTATTTAGAAATTAGTTATCACTTTTTCGAATAGAAAAACAACACTTATTTGTGGTTTTGCACAGGGGAAAAAAATCCATTAGGGAAAGCATCACTGTTAAGTGAGAAAAATTTAAATTAATGAAAATCTTGAACAGTCATCAAGTAAATGTTTACCTGTAGTTTTATTCTCACTCTTGTAGTATTGATAAAACTAAAATGCTTTCTAACGAAATATTATGTTTTTAGTTATATAACACCACCTACAAACAAGGAAAGGTAAAAAAAAAATCGGCATCCTGCTAACTTTTTGATTTTTTTCTGGTGGAAACACTGTATATTACTACCACCACTAAACTAACCACGTACTAAATCACTACCACTGTAAATTTTGGCCAAGATCCGCCACTAATGTGAGTACTGTAGTAATAATATTTGATCCTCTTTTAAGGTGGAGGCCAAAGACCCCAAGGCCGTCCTCAAGCCAGTGAGGAGGCGATGCTGTCCCTCATTGACCCCGAGTTGATAGAGGGAGTTGATGGTATTGGTGATACTGAGCACTCATTCTCTATTGGTAAGTGTAGAACCACTACATGTTTCCATATGGTTAAATAGTATGTAGAGACGCTATGTACTTTTTGAAATATGATTTAGCCCACACCTCCATATCATAGTCAAATGGTGTAAATAATACTTTAACTAAATACATCAATTGTAAAAATGTTTAGACCAAAACTTATAAGCAAACAAACATGATTGAAACAGTGTTACACTTGTCAGTATAGCTACATTATACTGTTGATCACGAACAATCTCCTGAACGTCACATAACACTGAAAGGATATCAAAACTAAACATGACTTAACGTTAATTGATAACAAACTGTTATCTTTACTGGCACGTGCAGTATGCAAAATCTGCCAGTAAGTAAGATAAATATCATCATGAGAGCAATGATCCTGTGCATAGCATCTCTACATATTTACCACATTGTGTACATCTCATTGACTTACACATTAATCAGTACTGAAATTATTTGGAATTTGAAATGGATTACTTATGAGTAACATTTGTTTTAATAATATTATTTGCATTTTATTTAGTCTTTGCACTAACTTTTTGTGAAACTTAGCGTATACTGTATGTACGCATATACTATATTATATGCAATAAATTGAAGTGGTAGGCAGACTCGGCTCACAACTAAGAGCCAAGAATAGACCAATAGACATGGGTTCAAATCCTTTACCAGAATATCTGATTTACTGACTGCAAATACCAGTATAAGTGCAGTTTAAACCAATACATGATAGGTGGTTTTAAGTATCCCGAACGTTTCGTTCTCATCATAAAGAGTATCTCTTACCCCTATACAACAGCTGACGGAAATAAAAAACATCACAAGGAGTTTTCTGTGGGGCAAAACCCCCAGTAATGGTCGATAGGGAGTATTGATTGAAACTGCATATTTACCAAAATAACTAATATTAAAAGAAACTTACCGTGATTAATTTCGGTCATCTTCCTGGGATAATCTTTCCTAAGGGCCTCTGCCATATTCTTGTGTACTTCTCTCTTCAATGTTTTCTTGCTATAAATTGGATCTTTGGAGTCCCACAAACACTTATTTTTCCCTATCATATCATATAGAGATGCTACAGCATCCCTTGACCACCCAGATTGGCTCTTTGTTTAACCGAAATGTGTATTCGTACGAAGTCTTGCGTGGCGTCGGCTGCTCAAGATGTAAACAAAGATGCCAGTACTGGTTGGGGTTA
>JACEEZ010013837.1:0-28559 GCA_016584305.1 Chionoecetes opilio
ATACCCGTTATGGTTAAAACATTTTTAAACGCGAGGGTCACCACACCAGGATTTGTTTTTAAATGTTTCTATTGGAAACAGTCAGGGAGCACCACTTGATTCAGTTTTAAAGGGATTCAACACAAAACTAACTTCTCCTATCCTATTCTAGATCATATGTTAACATAAATGACAAGGCGTTTCAGTAATGAAGCATGTGAATTTATGAAAGCATTACGAGCACTGAATCCACAAAGTACTGAGTTCTTATCTTTTGAGAAAATGTCTGGACTTATTCATGCATTTCGGCAAATGAGGAAGATTTAAACCCATGAGCTCCCACTCTGCAAAACGCATGTTAGAAGACGCTATAAGGATGTAAGTGACAATGAAAAGCCCAAATCGCTGTTAGTTTTAGTGAGAATTTTTGGTCCATATGAAGAGGCATTTCCTGAGTTTCCTTACTCATCCCCCTGACCCATTTCCCAATCTATAATCTCCTTCCCCCAACAAATACACACCCTTCCTTGATCTAACCCTACTGCTATAACGTTCCTTTCCTTTCCCTTCCCTCACCGTTTCACTCTTTCTCTGTGCCCCCTCCCCTCATTATGTTTTGCCATAGGCCAATGACCTCCGATGTCGGCACTTTTTCCCTTTTTAGCTTTTAAATCAATCAATCTAAGACTGGCCAAAAAATTTATGTAGTTACCTGTGTCATCGCTTCAGCAGAGAGAAGTTTCTCTGTTTCTGAAATTAATAAAAAACTACACTGAGAAATACAATGGCCAATGAGAGATTGGGTAATTCTGCTGCGTTGTCAATTCCAATGATCTGAAACTCGAGAAATGCCAGTGGTCGCTGGCAGTTTAACTCAAAGGTGGTCTACTGTTTTTTGGGGTCCGCGATAATATTTTTCATAAATTAATTTCGCGATAAACATTGATGCACCGCATCTGAATACCAAAAAATATAGTTTTCTGTTGTTTTACTAATTATATGGATGAATGCATTACGATGGAACGTTCATAATAGCAATTTTAAAGCAAATTTCTCGCCTCGAGTAGCAAAGCTTAATATATTTTTTACATGTATATTGTGCATGTAAAATTTGGGTGATGTTCACACTGTTTTCTAAGACAGTACTGCTGCGTTGGCAAACGCTTGTCAAAATACAATAAACAATGCCTTGGAAAAACGAAGAATAAAGAATGCCGAAATCGGCTTGTTTCTGCGACAATGTAGGTTTTAATTGTGGAGGCGACACGCCGCGGCGGGGAGTGGTGGCGGGAGATTGGGGGGGGGAGAAATTTTGGAAGTCAAAACATTGCTACTTCACGCGTCGACTCATTGCACTTCCAGGCTTTCTACTGATTGATACACAATAATAACAGGAAAAATATGACTGCCTAGGTATAGATAACTTCTAAACCAACGTTATTGACTTATAATATCATAGAGTAACATTACCTCGCCTCCTCAACTATAACCTACTTTGGTTTTTTGGTTATATACAATGTTTTACAGAATCAGGGTTCTATACAATATACATATAGAAGAAAATCGTTTTAATATTATACTTGTGTGTTTTTAAATGCAGTGGAATAAGCCCATATTTTTCAAGTTGACCAACTTTTCACCAAATTGTGAGTTAAAACTGCCAGCGACCACTGGCATTTCGGAATTGCAGTTCTCTCTAATTGAAAGCAGCGAGTTAAAAGCCTTGATTTAGAAGTATTTGTTGATAAGTTTGTGAGAACCACAAGAACAGAAGAATTTTGCTTAAGTGAGATATTCCACTTTCTCATGGGAAAAAAAAAAATTTCTTGTGCTGCTTTAAAACTCTGCTTTTCTTTATTTTCAGTACAATTATGTTATTCCATTTTAAAAGTGGTAATATGTATTTAATTTTTTGGGCATAACGCTTATTTCGTTCTCCATCAGCAACGGAGATACCACGACTCAACACAACCTATAATACCGAAAATTTTCCATTAGTAGCCATAAACGGTGTTAGTTTAAATTAGATTATGTAGGTTAGGACGTGGGGTTGATTTAGTAGATGATATCAAGGAAAAAAATGAAAACTATCAATACTACTTCATAATAAAAGTGCGCGAAAACTATCTTTCGCGCGCCAAATACACCACAAGCCAGCCCCTTAGGCCCCTAGCCCCTGTAGCGCGACGTTGACCCTGACCCTGCCAGTTCAGGCACGGGAAGTCAGGGACGACCCTGGTCGTCAGCACGAGCTTGACAGAAGACCACAAAGCAGATACAAAGACACTAACAAACGTAGTGGTCTTGGCGATATTAAGCAGGAAAAGTGTCACAAGAAGCAGAGAAGAAGATTTGTCTCCCGAAACGAATTGCGGTGTGAACGTAATCTCCGCACTAGCCCGCAAGAGACCGACTTCTCGTCAGATAAATGTGACGAGGGGAAAACGCCAGGTGAATCAGCCTTTAAATTCCTTGGGGTTGTGTTTAATTTGCTCGGTATCTTTGAGTACCATCATAGGCTTTTTAATTTCTGATTAAAAAGGATTTTATGGGCATTGAAAGTCTCAGAAAGTGTCAAAATGCACCAAAAATATGCTCATTTTCCAAAGATTTCCAGAATCCCCCCAGCTGGTTGGGCTCGCTTCCCTTCACCCCCCCCCCCCCAAACACCTGCAAACCTAGAGGGGCCCCCAAGAAAAAGTAAGCCCCCCCTGGCCCCCAAAGGTCTAGCTACGCCCCTAGATATGACGACCCTCGATCTATCTTTACCATCTATTTTGAAGCAAGAAATCGCGTTCACGTGTCTCCGTCTACGCCTTTGAATAATAACAATAATAATTACGAGCGAGCGCAAAGCGCTCGTGAGTCCTCACCCACCGGATTTTTCCGGGATAAGGACGACCCGACCCGACCGACCCTCACGCTTTTCAGGAGTTATATCTTGGAATACCGCTTCCGATATTGACCAAGCGGTCTTGCCATCTGATAGGCCCCATTCAACCCCTACAGTTCAGCGTAAAAAAGCAAAGGTAAATGAGAGTTTTAGATGACAGCAGACAAATTTACTTGCTATCGAGATCCTCACCTAGATCAGTGGCGTAAATACGGATGGGGCAGGGTGTGCAACGTGCCCCACCCACGAGAAGCCGGGCCCCACCCCGGTGCCCACCCTGCGGCCACGACTGCCGTTGTGGTGTGGAAACCGTGTCAATAGGTAGGATGAGGAGCATGCATGGAGTTATATGAATCATTCTACTGATTATAACTTTACCCTCTACCTCAAAAATACAATAAATTATTTTCCTCTGCTTGAAAGAAAGAAAACATGCCTCTGATCGTCTGAGTTTAATGCATATATTTTCTATTGATCACTTTTAACACAAACGAACATACTAAATTACAACAGTTACCTTACAAATTTTCTTAATGCTTGTTTTGGTTACGTGGAATCCCTCTTGTACGTGTCGTATAGCGTTCTCTGGACCGACATAACAAACACAAAGTCAGTGACCAATCATTCGTGGCCTTGTACTGGCAGGCGACCACTGCCGATGCTTTGTGGGATGAAGTTGAGAGAAACTCAGCAGCTCATGGTTTTGATAACTTCAGAGTGTAGAATGTGTAGATCCACCAAGGAAAAAACGGAAAACGGTCTACACAATGGAGTGCTCGTTTTGGTTAGGAAAAAAGTACTACATACCGCCAGAATTTAATTTCCTAATTTCTTTGTGGAACTCGGAGATTGTCATATACGAGTGGTTGTTCATAAAATTCTTATGTACATATTCTTATACTCATTTAAAGTTGGTTCGTGCCTTATAATGAGGTATAGCATATTTGGAAGTTTTGTTGAGTGGCCATATACGTCGAGGGGATGAATATATATCGGTTTTTACACAGGTTTGGAAACATTACAGGAACTACCACGTGTAGGCCCTCGCGGCTCTTGGAGCTTCCTTATTTTCTTATGTCTTATGTTTAATATTTCTTGATCTATAGTTGTATTTAAAACTCCCAGTGGTCACCACCCACCAGGATTTTGGTGTTACTGATTCTATGGAAAACAGTCAGAGAGCACACACTCTGATTTCAGTGTTCAAGATTCAACACGAACTAACCTTCTCCTATCCTATTTATAGATCATATGATTAACATAAATGACAAGGCGCTCAGGAATGAAGCATGTGAACTTATGAAAGCATTCGAGCACTGAATCCACAAAGTACTGAGTTCTATCTTTTGAGAAAATGTCTGGAATTATTCATGCATTTCGTGCAAATGAGGAAGATCTTAACCAGAGCTACACTCTGCAAAACGCAGTTAGAATGACCGCCTATAAGGATGTAATGACAATGAAAAGCCCAAATCGCTGTTAGATTTAGTGAGAATTCTTGTCCATATGAAGATGGCCCATTTCCTGAGTTCCTTACTCATCCCCTGACCCATTTCCCAATCATAATCTCTTCCCCCAACAAAACACATCCTCCTCTGATCTAACCCTACTGCTATAAACGTTCATTCCTTTCCCCTTTCCTCAACAGTTTCAACCTCTTCTCTGCGACACTCCCCTTCATTATGCTTGCCATTAGTGCCATTATGACCTACGATGTATGCACATTTTCCTTTTTAGCATTAAAATTCAATCAATCTACAGACTGGCCAAAAATTTATGTAGTAACCTGTGTCATCAGCTGCAGCAGAGAGAAGCTTCTCTGCTCTGAAATTAATCAAACTACACTGAGAAATACAATGGCCAATGAGAGATATGTAACTTGCGCGTTGTCATCAATGGATCTGAACTCGAGAAAGGAATGCCAGTGTGTCGCTGGCAGTTTAATCAAGGTTGGTCTACTGTTGTTTTGGCTCCGCGAATAATATTTTTCATAAATTAAATTTCGCGATAAACATTGATGCACCGCCATCTGGAAATACCAAAAATATAGATTCTTCTGTTGTTCTTACTAATATATGGATGATATGATTACGATGGGAACGTTCTATATAGCAAGTTTAATGCAATTACTCGCCTCGAGTAGCAAAGCTTAATATATTTTACATGTATATTGGGCATGTAAAATTTGGGTGATGTTCACATGTTTTCTAAGACAGTAATGCTGCGTCTGGCAAAGCCTTGTCAAATACAATAAACAATTGCCATTGGAAAAAAAACGAAAGAATAAAGGAATGCGAAACGGCTTGTTGCTGCCGACAATGGAGGTTTATAATTGTGGAGCGACACGCCGCGGCGGGGAGTGGTGGCTGGGAGCTTGTGGCGGGGAGAATCTGAATCAAAACATTGCTACTTCACCGGTTCGGACTCATTGCACTTCCAGGCCTTTCTATCTGATTGATACACAATAAAACAGGAAAAAATTGACTGCCTAGGTATAGATAACTTCAAACATACGTTATTGAATATATAATATCATAGAGTAACTTTACCTCGCCTCCTCAAACTATAAAACCTACTGGTTATTTGGGTATTATACAATGTTTTACAGAATCAGGCTTCTATACAATATACATATAGAGAAAATCGTTCTTAATATTATACTGTGTGTTTTAGTGCAGTGGATAAGGCCCATATTTTCTTTCAAGTGACCAAACCTTTTCACCAAATTGTGAGTTAAAAATGCCAGCGACCACGGCATTCGAATTGCAGTTCTCTCTAATTGAAAGCAGGCGAGTTAAACGCCTTGAATTTAGAAGTATTTGTTGATAAGTTTGCTGAGAACCACAAGAAACAGAAGAATTTTGCTTAAGTGAGATATTCTCACTCTGAGTGGGAAAAAAAAAATTCTTTGCCTGTGCTTTAAAACTTCTGCCTTTTTTCTTTATTATTCAGTTATCAATTATTTATTTCCATTTTTTAAAAGTGGTAATAGATGTATTTAATTTTTGGTCATAACTGCTTTATTTCGTTCCCCATCAGCAACTGGATGATACCCTACCAGTACTCAAACACAAACTCCTAGAATAAAATCTAATAACCTTCCTATAGTCCATACGACATCAGATCTATCTTGATATGGTCAGAATGCAAAATATGAAAGGGGGGGGCGGGGGTCTTGGCACTGTAAGTGAAAGTAAGTCCCCAGTCCCCACCAAACTCCCCAGTTGTAATGGGCCTTGTTCGGCTTCATTCTAGTATCCCCCCCCAGGTACCTGGAAAATGTCGCGATATGGCGACTGTTCCAATTTTCACGTCGGCGGGAGTAGTTCCAATTGTCGGCGACAGTTCTAGTTCTTGATCTTGATATTACAGTACCAATATATCATTTAATAAGCTTTTAATCATGTTTGTTCTGCATTCAGGGGATTAAATACAGCAATAACTTGAACTATCAAAGGCTTTCAATGGAGAAAAATATACTTGTAAGTTTGTCAACACCATTCTCCGACGCCGCCCCCTGGAGACTTGACCTGGCGCAGCATCGCAAGCGACGCAAGGCAGATCGCATAGAGATACGGCCCTAGGGGTTCTTTGTAAGACACCTGTCACCTCCCTCTCCTAATTCTCTCCTCTCATTCCATCCTTTCCTCTCTATTTCATCCTTGTTCGAGGAAGACAATAGGAACCACGAACATATAAGTATAATATATTATATATATTATATATAATGAGTTCCAGCAATAACTTGAACTATCAAAGACTTTGAATGGGAGAAATATACAGTAAAAGTTGTCTAACAGCCTCCTCCTGACGCCGCCTCATGGAGATTAGTGCGGAAGAATAATATCCTACCCGCCCCTTCCCCCCCACTGGGAGAGTCCCACTGGGAGTGTACTCCCACCGTCGTCGTTGCCGAAAAAGCAAACGAGTAGCAAAACTTTGAAACCGTTATATTGCAGATACAAGGCATAAAACAAACGCTGAAACAGGGTAAGAATATACAGTCATATAAAACTGCTGTGTATCATCTCAGTGGCACATACAAATCAATAGTGATGCTATAATTCGCAATGTATGGCGCCCTGGCGACATTAGTGCAGGTGGCGCCTTAGTGTTATCTACGGCGTAGACGTATTATTTATTTAAGTTTATTTATGTAATCATAATAACTGCTTGGGGGTCGATAGCGAACTCGGATTTCCAGAAGGGTCTGGTGTGTGTGTGTAATCATATATATATATAACGTATATATATATATTATATATATAATATAATATATAAATATATATATATATACCACACACACACACACACCAGATAGAGAGAGAGAGAGAGAAGAGAGAGAAGAGAGATTTAGAGAGAGGAAGGGACTGAGAGAAGAGAGAGGAGAGATGAGAGACACATCGAGAGGAGAGAGAGAGAGAGAGAGAGAGAGAGAGAGAAGAGAATGAATATATATATAATTTATTATATAATATATATATAGAGATAGATAATATATATATATACTATAATATATATATATATATATATATATATATATATATATACACACACACCAGATAGAGAGAGAGAGAGAGAGAGAGAGAGAGAGAGAGAGAGAGATTGAAAATAAATATAGATATATATATATTAAAAGATATAATAATATATTATATATATAATATATATATATATAGATAGATATATATATATAATATATTATATATATTATATATATATATCTAAATATATATATATATATATATATATCTATATATATATATATATATATAACATATATAATATATATATATATATATATATATTATATAGAATATATATATATATATATATATATATATATATATATATATATATAACATATATATATATATATATAGTAATATATACACACACACACACACACACACACCAGACCCATTTCTGGAAATCCCCCCCAGCTCGAAATAGACCCCCAAGCATTATTATGCTGGATCACCTGAAGATTCGTCACCCCAGACAGAATGTCCACCTGACAGAACCGTTCACCCCAGGATTTCCACCTGAAGATCCGTCCCCAGCCCACAGTGAATACGAATTTATAAAATTAGGTAACAAATATATCCTTGTGTATCATCTTCGAGAAATGCATCTTCTGAAATTCGATAACAGGCCAAAAATAAAAGAATCAATTTCATAGAGACTTAGTGAATATATACGTCAGGCATGTCTTTTGTTTGGCATTTCCACAGAAAACCATCCTTTCGATCTGGGAGTATATTGTCAAAGTCACTCCAGTTATCACAAGTATCACACTTAACTTCACGCTTTGAAAAGTCTGTTTTGTTGAAGCCACCGAATAACTATAGTGGAATCATCACACAACAGTGTTAGGGACGCTAGGTTTGGAAGGTATGCGTGCAAGGTCCACGACTCCTATGAATATTTTTTTAGACCCACTTACTCTTTATATTGAGTCCTATTGACTGGAGGGTCCTGACTTACTCCCTTTTACCCATTTGACCTGACCTCACTGGAAGTGAAGTCGACAGGTCTTGGACCCCACTAAAAGAACCGTCACCCCAGGATATCCCACCTGAAGACAGTCACCCCAGGATATCCCACCTAAAGAACGTCACCCCAGGATATCGCACTTGAAGATCCGTCACCTGCCAAACCTGGGGTGACGGATCTTAGGTGATCCATTATGATTACATAATAAACTAAAAAAAAAACAAATTGCACTTCGGCCAATCCTTTATGATGTGAAAAATAAAATACCCCCCCCCACCACACCCACCCACACCACCACCCAAACCACGCCACCCCACCCACCACCCACCCACCCACCCACCCACACACCCACAACAAAAAACCACACACACACACACACACACACACAACACACCTGGACCGCTCGGTGGGCTTACAAGCGTCAGGCACCAATCTGTCGTCCGGAGTTCGATACCCCGGTTCCCACTCATACGTGGATTTTTTCACTGATAAATTACTGATCCCTTGAGCAAGTGGATGGGTGCTCGTGTGTTGTGTGGTCGTGTGAGGCCCAGCATTACCAAAGTCGGTATTATGAGCTCCAAGCTCGCACCGGGAGGGTGAAACTGCCGATGCGATCCGACTCGCGTGGACAGGAACCATGGGTGGTGAACCATGCCAGTGGAGGATTACATGGAGATTAATGAGGCTGCAAGCCTCATGCCCGGCATTTAGGGGTCCACCGATAATGAAAGATAAATAGGAAAAATAAATAAAAAATAGATTTAATAAAATATAGTATAAAAAAACATGTACGTATGGTTTGGTATGGAATGAGGTATGGATTGTGAGTAATGACTTGTGAGGTATGGATGTGTGAGAATGACTGGTGAGAGTACGATTTGTGGAGTAATGAGGGTGAGGTATGGATGTGTGAGTAATGACTGGTGAGATGGATTTTTGTGAGTATATGATTGATGAAGGTATGGGATTGTGGGAGTAATGAGTGGTGAGGAGCGGTGGGTGAGTAATGAGTGGTGAGGTATGGATGTGTGAGTAATGAGTGGTGAAGCACGTAGGATGGCGTGAATAATGAGTGGCGAGGTATGGATGTGCTGATTAATAGTGTGAGGTAGGGTGTGGAGTAATGAGTGGTGAGATTTGACTGTCCTTTTTCAGTAATTGTAATATTTCCATGGGCTGGACCCTACCCATAACTACGTCACGGTTTGTTACATCGGTTGCATTGTGGGGATAAGTCGGATCGACGCGGTGGACCTATGAAGGGAAAACTACGTCGATTGGAAGAATTCGAGTATTTTGCGCGAAATGCTATTCCAGGTGCTATATTACTGTGCTCTGTTCTCGCTGACAACCATAAAGAGAAAGACATGAGGTAAGGCTGATGTGCAGAGGCTATCTAAACCAAGAAAACAGAGTCATACAGAGCCTCGTTTCAAAAGGGAGAATGGTGAAGGTAGTAATGGTCCTAACCACTTTGCCTTACTTCTTAGTGTGGTGTGCTGCAGGTGGAAGGCGCTCTCATTCTACCTGTCTTCTATGAGTTCTATATCTGTCTAGCTGTTAGGCTACATGTCATTGTAGGTTCATTTGAGCTCTTTGTAAGGAGTTGCGATGCCGAAAGTCATCACTTGCCTGTTGTCATGGGTCCACTTCGTCCCTGTCTAATCACTCTCCTTATAAACTATTTTTCAACTTATAATCTCACAAATAGTAGAAACCTCCCACAAAAACTGAAGGAGGTTATTTTTTTCTTTTAGCCATTCTTGCGGTATAGGGTAATATATGCAAGTTAATGTTACGGGTGGAGCGTGCCCGCTGCGGCGCTTGGACAATCCCTATGTTGTTGAACGTCACAGCATGGCGCCGGTGTTTTAGGCGGAAAATTTTCTCCACTTAAATGGCCGCATCATCAAAATACTGTTCACATCGAAAATTCAGCATCACTCCCTACTATATGAGTTTGAAGATTTCCAATCTATTCGTTACCTCAAGTAGAGTAATGGGTCATTTAGGGTTTTGCCGGACACCTGGGCTTGTATTATTCATTCAGTCACCACCGACAGGGATTGCAGTTGCCAAACACTATATCATAATCCCCCGCACGCACAAATTACTGCGCCTGAACCTTGGTATACAGATAAGATTTTTTATCCTATCTAGACACTTTGCAAGTACAACTACCAAGGTTTATTGACTATACCAAAGCGCCGCCACGTCAGCACGAAACTAGGCGGACTCGAACCGCTGACCGAATGCACAGGGACCGCTGGCACATTGCGAACTCACGTCTTTACCAACATTGCCACCCTGACGGGCAACCTTGGTATACACTGCGCAATCATCACCACCTGGGCATCGAAACATAAGCTCTATTCAACATAGTTCCTACACCTAATATTTACTGCTCAATACAAGAATTCATTAATATTTCCGAGTAATAAGAAATCATAATCCCAATAATGTGCCCTCCCCTCACCGTTTCCACTCTTTCTCTATACCTCTTCACTTTTTTATGCTTTGCCCATAGGCCATGTGACCTCTGATGTCTGGACATTACACCTTTTTGGCATTAATCAATCAATCAATCCAATATCACTCCCACGCAATATTAGCCCATTCAGTTCCCAAAATCTCTAATTCTGGTTGTCACATTATCACTTCATTATATTCACCTCATTTTCAGCCCCTGCCATAAGCATACCCTTCATCCGTCTCTATAACGTCTTTCACCACGCAAAAAGTACATCCACGGTAGTCATTCTGTCTGCCGCAGTTGTCGTCGAGGCTAATTAGACCATGATGGGTCTGGAATAAAAGTATTTTTTACCTTTCTTTTGTTTCTACAGGTCACAACGAGTGTTGAAAGTACAGTAAACAATGAAATGTGCAAACAAACAAAAATCATCCGGTAGGTTAGGGTTAGTTGAGGTTAGGTTAGAACGTTAGAGTAGGTTAGTTTAATGTTTGATTAGGTTATATTGATGCTTTACAACTGGAGCGTGTTTTTTCCCCGTCAAAATGTCTAAGAAGTGTATTATTAGAAATTTGTCATCACTTATTCGGAATTGCACAAAACATTAGGTTTGCACAGGAAAAAACTATCTCTATCCGTAGATAACAGTGAAGTCGCCACCGGCAGTGAAGTCGCCAGGGCCAAATATACGAATTATAGCATCACTACTGATTTTATGTGCCCACTGAAGAATGTACACAGTAGTTATATAATGACTGTATACCTACCCTGTTTCAGCTTTCCAGCGTTGTTTTATGCTTTGTATCTGACCAAGTATAACTGTGCGCATTTTGCTTCTCACGTTTTTCTTCGCACAGACGACAGACAGCAGCTGACACCTTTCGGGCGACAGGACACAAAACTCCAGATTCTTTCAAACTTGAATAGAATTTGTTTTCACGTGGCAGAGAATTTTTATATATCCAAGCATCTTCCGCAGCGAAATATATAGAGAAGTGTTTAACTGATACCTATAATCTTCCCTGAATTTCCAGAGTGTCGACTCCCAATTGTTGGGTTAAAATACTAGCTGTCGACTTACTGTAGTAGGATAGTGAGGTCGCACTCGGTTTATTTTGTAATTTGGTCATTATAGCCCAATATGACACAGATGAAGACACAAAAAGGACCACAGATTGCCAGATAGCCCTGCTAACTTTCCTGAAATCATGGATGTAGAAATGTAAGTATTAAGCCACCCACACGTCGTAAATAACAAAGAAACGTAGAACTGGCGTGACCTTCACTGTTATCTACGGTAGGGAAACCATCACATATCAAGCAAAAAAAAAAAAAAATGACTCATCTGCGACTCTTGCAAACAGTCCAAACAAAATTTTTACCGGGGGTCTATCATGGGTATGGCGTAGTACTCGACGAAAGTGGATTTGACTTCCGCGTCACGTGCTGTGTTGAGCGGTGGACACAATATCAATAGACTTTTAAAGTGTCTATTAGTGTCTTTAGTGTCTTTTATAGTGTCTATGAATCCAAGGCAAGAAAAGGAAGGTACGTCATCCAACCGCGCCCACAAGGTAATCCCTCTCCCGTTTCACGTTGGGTGGACGTGCTGTGCTTTTAAGCCCCGTTCCACACTGTGCCTCTTTCTGGCATAACTGTGTTATCTTCGCAACACCATGAGTCATTTCGCCCACATGTCAATTCGCCCACACTATGGAGTCATTTCGCCCCCACACTATGGAGTCATAGGAGCTAGTAGGTTAGTTATATTTGTTTAGGTGTGCCGAGAACCCCCCCCAACCCCCCGCTAGGAGAGTTAGGTTAGATTTGTTCGTTTAGGTAGTTAGGTCAGGTTAGATTAGATTTGGTTAGGTTAGCATAGGTTAGAAGTTGGTTAGGTTAGGTAGCTTAGGTTAGATGGTTAGGTTGGTTATCGGGTGGGTCAAGCCCCTGCTAGGGTATGGTAATTTTGGTTAGGTTAGGTTTATTTTGGTTAGGCAATTTTCTCTAGATAATTAAGGAAATTACCCTAGATCTAGGGAATTTACCCCCCCTACACAACTTTTTAATTACGTGTTTCCGACGCATAATTGGTCCCACCCGAACACTCCGCATTCCCACAGGTCCCCAAACCTGTTGGGGAGTGGGAGAGTTGGCAACACTAGAAAGTACCGTCATTTCGCCCACGGTTACTGGTACTGGTTCATTCCATTCTGCAAGAGGAAGATATAGTTACATGACTCCGTGACATGGATCGTGTGGGGCGAATTGACTTTAGAGTGGGCGAATGGGACTCTTCATGTGGGCGACATGTCTTGTGGGCGAATGACGTGTGGGCGAAATGACGGTAACCACTCCATCCATAAAACAAGTTGCATAACCCGGGGACATTACCCATCCTTACCTCATGTTACCTGGTACTGTTCGTCTACCGATATTTTATCCCTACACAAATCGGGGAAAAACTCGTCGACGGTTATGGTTAGGTTCGATTTGCTTGGATTCTATCTTTATTACTCCATCCATTAAACAAGTTGCATAACCACAGTGACATTACCCATCCTTGCCTCATGTACTGGTACTCGTCTACCGAATTGCTCGCCCCCACACAAATCGGAAAACTCGCCGGACGGTAATGGTTATGTTAGGTTACGTAGGTACCTAAGCTGTGTTACCTAAAGCTGTGGTAAATGTGGTTATAATTCCAGGGCTGTGAGTAGCTAGTTGGCAAGTCGCAATAACCAGGGTGGCTTATATTAGCTTCATTGATTTCATTCATGTGCTCCACAGTGATGATGCAAAACGTATGGTAAATCAGAATTGGAAAGTACAAAAAATCACAAATGCACCGGTAATTATTGAGGAGCAAGGCAGATTTAGCAACTGGGAAAGGTTGTGTAGATCAGATCGTAGATATGCGGAATGATAATTAGACAATGTTAGCAAAATACAAGAAGAGTATGCGACATTCATGGATTAGAGAAAGCCATAGATAAAATATTCCAGATGAACACCGAACTCACTTTGGTGGACGAAACTATTTTTTTCGGGTGTGTTGTGAAATGAATCTGCTAACCGTTTCTGTCGCAATATATTTTGTTTTTTTTTTGAAAATGACAAAAAAAAAATTTAACCTAAACCTAACCTAACCCTAACCCATACCTAATCTATACTAACCTAACTTTACCTAACTAAAAAACCCAAAAAAAAAAAACAAACTAACCTTTACATAAAAAAAATACATATAATAATAAAAAAATATAAAAATTGCGACAGAAAACGGTTAGCAGATTTATACAAAAACACATAAAACACAAAAAACCAGAAGAAAAAAAGTAGTTTCGTCCAACCAAAGTGAGTTCGGTGTTCATCTGGATAATACCAAAGAATTGTACAGAGTAGACTGGGATGGGAATGTGGGATGTATGAAGGGTTAAAGAGGTGTATGGAGTGGAGTATGTATGTCATAACGATTATATATATTAATAATAAGGCTTTACCTGGATTATGAAATAGGTACCAACCTAAACTGACCTTACCTAACCTAACGGTAACCAACCTACCATTACCTGTCGGCTGAGTTTTCCCGAGTTGTGTAGGGACGAGCATTTCGGTAGACGAGAGCACCAGGACCATGAGGCAAGGATGGGTAATGTCACCGTGGTTATGCAACTTGTTTATGGATGGAGTAATCAGATAAATCAAAACAAAATCTACAACCTAACCATTACGTCGGCGAGTTTTCCGATTGTGTAGGGATAAAAAATATCGGTAGACGGACAGTACCAAGGTACCAGAGGCACGGATGGGTTAATGTCACCGTTGTTATGCAATTGTTTATGGATGGAGTAGAAAGTCAAATCAAGTCAAAGGTGGTGATGTCTGTGATAGACCTCAAGAGTATCATTGGCTAGTCAAGTAACACTTAACTATGATGTTACCACTACTTATTATGAGGAAAGCACAAAAGGAACTCAAATTAATAAGGTATTTAATACATCATAACCATGATATGTACGAATAAACTGAAAAGCGGACCGGACACCCCTGCGCCATCTTTTTCCCCAGCAGGAAAATATTCCCACGGATGACCAAAGGCCACATTTTTTTTACCCTAGTTTAGTAAAATTCGTAGAGCGCCTCTCTCTCTCGCTCTCTCTCTCCTATCGCTCTCCTCTTCTCCTCTACTCTCTCTTCTCTCTCTCGATCTCTTTTCTCTCTCCCTCGTTGCTCCTCTCCCCTCTCTCTCTTCCTCTCCCTCTCTCTCTTCACTCCTCCATCTCTCTCTCTCTCTTCTCTCTCTCTCTCTCTTCTCTATCCTCTATCTCTCTCTCTTCTCTCTCTCTCTCTCATCTCCTTTATTTCATATCCTTTTCGTGACTGGATGGGTGGTGATGTGGTGGAGGCGGCGATGATAGGGTATGAGATTAAAGTTTCCAAGGGTGGATCTCCCGCCGTCCCACACAAAACACCTGTGACTCCTCTCTCTCTCTCTCTCTCTCTTCCTCCTCTCTCTCTCTCTCTATCTCTCTCTCTCTCTCTCCTCTCTCTATGTCTATCTTGCTGAAATAATAATACTATGTATTTACGCATATAATAAATTTCCAATGTTACGTGTGCTTGGTGAAAGAGAGAGAGAGAGGAGGAGAGAAGAGAGAGACGAGGAGAGAGAGAGCAGAGACGGAGAATAGCGAGAGAGAGAGAGAGAAGAGAGATGCGAGAAGAGAGAGACGAGAGAGAGAGATGAGAAGAGGGAGCGAAGAGAGGGAAGGAAGAGAGAGAGAGGAGAGAGAGAGAGAGGAAGAGAGAGAGAGAGGAAGAGAGAAGAGAGAGGAAGAGAGAGAGGAAGAGAGGGAGAGAGAGGGAGAGAGCGGGAGAAGGGAGAGATAGAGAGAGCGGGAGAGGAGGTGAATCGAGACGGGAGGTTAGGGGAGGCAGTGGGCAGGAAATGAATGATTGTTGATTGATAATTTTTTTATGGCCTTAATATATACAAGTTATTATACATGTAGAGAAAATGTCAAAGCTGTAGTCCATTGAGTCGTAAACTTTTTTGGACTTATGCTATAAATAGAGGTCAGCAGGATGTAGCGTGTAGGACGGCCTAATGCTAATTCACATATGAAAAAATAAATTAAATAAAAAAAAAATTTATATTTCCCTACTGAATATACGACTTAATTTTATCAATTAAATGAATTACAGTTTAATAAGTCTATTAAAGAATATACACAAACAAGCATTTCATACCATAACAGTACACATACATAATAGTACTGTTAAAAGAGATCAATGATAATTATTCACATTAATTATAACAAATAACAATTATGAATAATTAATTAAATAATTTATAGGTACTTTTAAACTTTTCTTTTTTTTGCAGTTTAAATGGATTTAATTTTTTATTCCTTACATCATCTGGAAGTTTGTTCCACAGTTAGTTCCCCGAGTGAGAACACTTTTTTGGGAGCATGGGAAGTTCTACACAATGGAAGTTTGAGTTTATTGGTTCGTCGGGTTTTGTATGCTATGCGTTGTGGTCTAAAAACCCCACTGTCAATTTTGTATGTATTCAACGCCTTATAAACAAAAGTTATAGTCTGATAGTCTATAATATCATGTAATTTTAGAAGTTTCAACTCACGAAAGTTGGGTTTTGTGTGGTCATACCGATTACTAGAGGACATTATGCGAACTAATTTTTTCTGATTTACAAATAGTTGATCAATATATGTTTTATATGCCCCACCCCAGATAGCTGAACCAGAAGAAATAGACAGAAGGATGGAAGGATGAGGAGGAAGGAGGAAGGAAGGGTGCGGGGAGGGCGGGTGATAAAAGGAGGCAGGCAGGGAGGGAATGCCGAAGTGTAGAGGAGGAAAGTCAACGTTTTATTGTGAGGCAGGCAGGGAGGGAATCCGAAGTGTAGAGGAGGAAAGTCCCAA
Organism: Chionoecetes opilio; assembly: GCA_016584305.1. Classification (NCBI taxonomy): domain Eukaryota; kingdom Metazoa; phylum Arthropoda; class Malacostraca; order Decapoda; family Majidae; genus Chionoecetes; species Chionoecetes opilio. The sequence continues at coordinate 16,793 of JACEEZ010013837.1, forward strand.
CGTTTTATTGTTTATTTTTTTGTATTAATTATTTCTTTCTTATTGTTTTGCCTTCATCAGCACATTGTTGTTGTTTTATTCTGAAAGATCCAGGTCCCTTGTTGTATTTTATTGTATGTATGTTATTTCTTATTTCATTGTCAAATATTGTAAGACTTTATTCAATTAATAACTACCACGTGTAGGTCTCACGGCCTCTTGTAGCTTCCTTATTTTCTTATGTTCTTATGTTCTTATGTAATATTTTCAAGCAACACACACACACATACACCACACACACACACACACACACACACACACACAAAACACACACACACACACACACACAACGAGAAGGATGTCGAGTGTAAAACTATGGGCGACTCCGGGGTGGGGATGGGGAGGGATTAGGTGTAGGATTAGCATCAACCCCTCAGCGCTGCATAGCAGCCATCATTATCTTACCTCTCCCTTGCCTTGACCCTGACTCCCTCCCGTCTGTATGTTATGGTTTTTTTTAAGAGAGAGAGAGAGAGGGGGAGAGAGAGAGAGAGAGAGAAGAGAGAGAGAGGGGGAGAGAGAGAGGGGAGAGAAAAGAGGAGAGAGAGAGAGAGAGAGAGAAAAGAGAGGAGAGAGAGAGAGAGAGAGAGAGAGAGAGAGAGGGGGGAAGAGAGAGAGGGGAAAGAGAAAGAGAAAGAGAGAGGGGGAGAGAGAGAGAGGAGAGAAGAGAGAGAGAGAGAGAGAGAGAAGAGAGAGAGAGAGAGAGGGGAGAGAGAGAGGAGAGGGAGAGGAAGAGAGGAAGAGAGAGGAAGAGAGAGGAAGAGGAAGAGAGGGGAAAGAAGAGGAAGAGAGAGAGAGGAAGAGGAAGAGAGAGAGGAAGAGGAAGAGGGGGAGAGAGAGAGAGAGAGGAGAGAGAGGAGAGAGAGAGAGAGAGAGAGAGAGAGAAGAGAGAGAAGAAAAGAGAAGAGAGAGAGAGAGAGACGCTACGAATTTTACTAATAGGGTAAAAAAATGTGGCCTTTGGTCAATCCGTGGGGATATTTTTCCTGCGGGGGGAAAAAGATGGCGGCAGGGGTGTCGGTCGCCTTTGCTGTTTAGAGTACATGTCCTCAATAAGAATGCATATTTAGCAGGAGGCGGAGGGAAAGAAAGGAAATTTCCCTATCTGTATTTTTAATGTGTGCCTATTGCGCCTGTAGACAGTGACCCCAGGGCTCGGTGGTTAGGCCCTGGAGGTTCACTTCAGGGCTGTGATGGTTGACCCTCGCCGTGGTGGCGCAGGCAGGAAGATGGCAAAAAACAGTACTTATAGCTTGGGTCCACGGCCGCAAAGAGCCGACGAACCAGGTCCAGGTGACGTTCAAGGGGTCTCTCCCTGTCGGACTCCCTTGATCTGGGTTCGTGGGGTGTGGTACTCTCGTCAGGGGGTTCAATCCAGAACCCCTGCGGTGCTTCATGTCAGGCCTTCGGGCATGTCCAGAAGCACTGCAGGGGCTCGGAGCTCTGTGGCTCTGTGGCATCCCCCATCTAAGTGGGTCAGCGCTCTGAAGTCTGGTGAAAGCCGCCCTGCACGATGCCCCAAATGTGGTAGGGGTCACCGTATGTGGTCTATGTTCTGCTCTGAGCGACTGAGGAGGCTTCCTCCTCGTTGCCTTATGGTTTTGTATCAACATTATATTTTTGATCCTCTCCCCCTCTTGCCTTTTGTTTTTTGCCGCATCTTGAACCTGTTCGTCACTTGTTTATTGACGGGAAATATGATGGTGTGAGGGAAGGTATGAGGGGTTGGAGGGAAAGTTGAGGGGTGTGAGGGAAGGTATAGGGGTGTGAGGAAAGTATGAGGGTGTGAGGGAAGGTATGAAGGGTGTGAGGGAAAGTATNGGGGGGGGTCGCCTCGCCACCCCTACGACGCCACTCCCGGGGGTCACCACGCGCGAGTTCCATGCATCTCCTTTCCCATACCAAGCAGCTCTCGACAAGAAACATCAACTTGCCCCAGCCACGAGCCTTGTGGGCGCCCCCTTGGCCTCCTCCACGCCGGATTGTCTCTTACAGATACAACCCGATGGGAAGGATCGGTTTCAGGGTAGCGTGCCACATGCCCATATAGCCGAAGTTGGCGCTGACGGACTATGCAGGTAATAGGCCTCGATTCAGTCTCACGGTGCAATCGCTGATTTGACACGTAATCATCCCAGCGATACCCCATGATTCTGCGAAGACACTTATTAATTACCAAAGGCATTGATTCATCTCTTCAAGTCACTATTTAGTGTCCATGTCTCACAACCATAGAGTAAGACAGGAATCACAAGCGACTTGAAGATCCGGATCTTTGTCCTTCTGCACAGGTACCGACAACGCCAAATACTCCCACTAAGCGAGTCCATAACACCGTGGGCTATGCCAATCCGCCGTAAGACTTCTTGACGTGAACCACCGTCATTATGGACTGCGCTACCAAGGTATGTAAAACTTTCCAAGATCTCAATGTCCTCGCCACACGCATGAACAGACTGTACTGCTTCATCTAGTAAGTCTCCAAACACCTGGACCTTGGTCTTGAGCCAGAAGACCTCAAGTCCCAAAGGCTTTGCTTCCTCGTGCAGCGCCTCGAGAGCCATCACCAGGACCTCCAGCGACTCAGCAAAGATTACTGCATCATCGGCAAAAACAAGATCAGTGATCTTGGTGTTGCCGACGGATGCTCCACAATCACTTTGATCTACAACCTTGTCCAATACCCAGTCCATACAAGCGTTGAAAAGTGATGGGGCAAGGACGCACCCTTGCCTCACTCCTGTATTCACAGGAAAGAAGCTGGATACACCTGCCCCACACTTCACAGCACTCTCAGTCCCAGAATACAGACCAGTTATCAAACCAATAGTCTTTGCAGGAATCCCTCGAAGTCGCAGAAGATCCCAGAGTGACTCACGATGCACTGAGTCAAACGCCTTCTTGAGATCAACATAGGCTGCAAGCATCCCCTGTCGAAACTCACGTCGGCGTTTCACCAGGACACGAAGCGCTAGGATACGATCTGTTGTTGACTTACCAGGCGTGAACCCAGACTGCTGAGGTCTCTGATGCTTCACCAGATGACTGCGAGTCCGTGTCAGCAATAGATGGGGAAGCACCTTGCCTGGTACGCTGAGCAGTGTAATACCGCGGTAATTGTTGCAGTCCTGACGGTCCCCTTTCCCTTTCCAGATAGGGACGACCAGCCCCCTTTTCCAGTCAGGAGGAATGGTACCTGATTGCCACACGGCAGTCAGGACAGAATGCAACCCGCGGATCATGGCCTCACTCTCAGCTTTGAGGAGCTCCGCACTGATATTACAAACACCAGCTGCCTTTCCACCCCTCAACTTTGCTACAGCCTCTCTGACTTCGTCAAGAGAGGGTGCGGTTTCGTCAATGGGAGGATCGGCATCCACTGCCTGTAACCCAGTGGTGTGAAGCTGCTCAGTTGGAGGGTCCACCGTGAACAACTGCCCAAAGTACTCAGCCCAACAAGCCATCTGCCCATCCATGTCCGACACGAGGCGCCCATCTGCTGTTCGAATAGCACTCGCCCGAGAAGGAGACTTGGAACGGAGCTTCTTCAGGGCTCGGTAGGCGGGTCGGAGGTCATTAGCCTTCAAATGACCCTCGACATCCTCAGCGAGACTCCTGACATACCTCTCCTTGTCTCTCCTCAGGAGGGTTCTAGTCCGGCGTGACAGAGCCCTGTGCTGGTCCCGGTTTCCAGCCAGCCTGGCAGCGCGACTCTCCTCGATTTTCTCCAGCGTCTCCGTCGAGACAAAACCACGCCTTGACTTCGGGTGCTCCCCAATACACTCCTTGGCAGCCTGTAGAGTTTCACGTTTGAAGGTATCCCACAGTTCTACAGGGTCCCCGAGAGCACCGAACACATCAAACCGATTTGAGACTGCCACCGCATACTCATGAGCACATGTCAAGTCCTTCAGTTTCTCAAGATGAAACACAGTATGGTTACCTCTTGAGATTCTTCTGGACTTGAGATGAAGCTTAAGTGTAGCAACAACAAGTCTGTGATCTGTTCCAGAGAACTCAGCACTCCGGTAAACCCTGCAGTTCTGGAGGATCTTCCAACGAGTACTAACGAGGATGTGGTCGATCTCCTTAGCTACCCCTCCGGCATTACTATACCATGTCCAGCGGTGCAGCTCTGGCCTCTGATACCAAGAACCTGCAATTCTCAACCTTCTGGTTCTTGCAAAGTTTAGAAGCGAAAACTGTTGGTTTTTTTTTTTCTGGACCGGACCAGGGGGACCAACACATAATTTTACCCATCTCTTACAGGCCAGTAGTAGCATTGAAGTCGCCCAAGACAAGAGTGTGCCCCGAGGAGGACCTGGTAAAAAACAGTCAGTTTGGCGTAAAACATCCCCTTTTTCCTTCTTTAGCATTGGGTAGGAGCGTACACTGCAACAAAGACTAAACCCAAAGTGTTTTCTTTTCCGCACCCGCATTATACGCTCATAAAACCGGAGAAACCTCAAAAAACTGAGGGGCTGCAGTTTCTGAGATGCCTATAGCTATCCCCGTACACGGTGCCATTGCTCATGCCAGGGGAAAGGTGAAACCCCCCACTGCTATCTCGCCACTGTCAGGCCTTCGTCTCGAGAGTCCCCCTTATCCACTATATCCACTATTCCCTTACACTGGTAGCATAATTCACTTTTTTTAGATAATCCCCAAAAGGACTGAAAAAACAAAAAGGCAGTAATAGGATACAGCCCATGACATTTAAAAAAAACTTTAAAAAATGTTCTATTTGAGGCTGAGGGGATATACATATCCGTAAATTGTTAGAAATATGATACAGAAATAAAAAAAAGTTTTAATGCTCTTAGTTTTTTGGGGAATTTTAAAAATCCAACAAATTCTGGACATACTGTACTAACCCAGAAAAAAAAAATAAATAACTAAAAATAAAATATCACTACTACTAAATACTACTACATGCTACTAAATTTATCATCACTCGAATCATCATTTTCATGTATTTGTAATATCTGAAGACATGTTGATAGTTATCTTTCAGCAAAATTGAAACTTTCCCCGGGGCCTTTTTAAAATCCGCTTAAAGCAGAAGTCCAACTAGGTTTTGGGTTTGAGATTTTGTTTTTTGGGTTTTTTGTTTTTAATGTTTACAGATAAAAATACCCCTTTCTGCTGTGGCACTAACGAGGAAGGCAATACCCCGAAAAAAAACTTGACAAATTGGAAACAGGGGGTTTCATCCCCATTTTTATTTCTCTAACTTCTCCTATACCCTTTTCAACATCATTATTTCTAAATCAAAGATCGGTGTTTTTTATACTCCCCATTCTTTGTCTAGGGGGTTTTTTTTGTAAACCCTACAATTCCGGAAATACCTAGCAAATGACCAATGGAAACCACTTTTCTTGACTTCTTTGGGATAAATAAAGTTTAAATTACTTCTTCCTTGCCGTGGGTTTTAATTTCATGTTTTCTTTTAAAAGTAAGCCAGACCCATTTTTTTTCCCCTTTGTTAAATGTACTTAAAAAACACCTAAATCCCCCAAAAAAATTGTTTTCCGGGCCCTTTATTTCCGTAAAACCTATTTTTGAAAAAAGCGCGCAAAAAAAAAATTTTCTCTCCAACGGTACGATGTTATTGATGACCAGAACGGGACCCCCGCAACACTCTGTCTGACCCCGTCGGCAAATGTTATGATGAGCGTTTGTACTTCGGTGTCGACATGAACTTTTGCTGTGACAGACTAGAGTATGATGTCAATCTGACCCGAAAGAAATGACGCTGGTCGCGTATACATGGGGAAAACAAACCCTCAGATTATATGGGACCCCAACCCCTATAGTTTGAGCCGAGTTACGGGGTGGTGAACGGTGTTAGGGGGCCCTGAGGTTCGAGGAGGACCTGGCACTTCCCAAAACGGGATTGGAATAAGGTTAAACCATGTGTTTTGGGGGAAATCACAATAAAAGGTACTTTCGAGAAAATCCTATGGTTATTTTTGGAGTACAGTAAAAAGTCTTATCGGAAACCACTAACTACAGCATAGATTTGGGAAAAATATGTGGGGGGAAGGCAAGGTGTGACAGCCCCCCACCCGGGGTCTCTCACCACGGGGACCCCCTCCACAACTGGTTTACTTGGTTTACTTGGTCTTGTTAAAGGCAAACCCTCACAGTCGGGTGGCCCCGCTGCTGCCAGCCCTGGCGTCCTGCAAACAGGGCCACCTGGTTGGAGGGTGTTGGACTGAGTCACTGTTTTACGGGGGGGGCCCCCCCCCCTTGTCCAGCCACCCTTACCGGCTAAACCTCAACTCGTCGCCCAACCCACACACGGTAGCCGATAGTGTGCTGCACACTCCCCCAGTCTTTCACCCGCTGTGTACCCTCCTACACACCGTTTTCAACACAATGCTCCCCCCACAACTAAGGCGTTATCACCCTACACACGCCCTCCTTTCCGTGTGCAAAATTTTTCCGAAAGGCACAGCTGTCTTGCTCCCCCATAAAGGTGCATGATGTGGCAATAGCAAAAAAATCTATCAAAAACCCCCAAAATTCTTCAAGTACTATATTTATCTTTTTTTTTTTACGTCCTCTCTATCGCGCGGGAAGAGGAGCCTCCCTAAAGGCTGTCCACACTGGGTGATGAGGCTAGCGGGGGGCTGGCGCTGTTAAATTTGACTTTTTAAACCCCGGGCCAGGTGTTCGGGGCCCGCTCCAACCCTTTCCCCGATATTTTGCCGCCTGCCCTCGCTTTCCGCATCAGTGCTCGACATGCTCCAGTAAGGAGGTCGTATTCACACGCTCCGGAAAAAATGTTTGTTCAATTTTACAAACCATACCATATCTCTACTACTACTACTACTATTAACTACTTTATACTTCTACTACTACTTCCATACTACTACTACTACTCTATACTAACTACTACCACTCCCACACCACTCCCACTACCATACTACTACTCTACTACTACTACTACCACTCCCACTACTACTACTACTATACTACTACTACTATATTAAAATACTACTACTACTACTATTTACTACTATACACCACTACCTACCATACTACTACACTACCTACTACTTTCCAAAAACCCTATATACTACTACACTGAAAGCCCTTTTCAAGAGATGGGAGGGAATTATTACCCAACAATTCCCGGGTTATGTCCGTAAGCTTCAATTTTTATTTTCTCGTGTAAGTTTATTTCTTTCTTCCTATTTCCCTTTTCTATCTTCCTTCCCTTCCCTCACCCCCTCCCCCCCGACTTCCGCGTGCGAGTCAACATTCGTGGGATATTATTTCGCGATATAAAAAAATATGTTCAAAACTTTTATCCCCCCTCACCCCCTATCAGATCAAAGGGAAAATCCTAGATTTTTAAAGTCCTTCAAAAAAGACACAAAAGTGGAGTCACGGTCAAAATGGGTGTGTTGGGCGAGTTATTTTCTAAATTAAAAATCGACCAAATTTTTGGTTCGCCTCCCCTTCCCACCCCCTCCAAAAGACGCGTTCGGATGCTGGGAAAAGAACCTCAATAACACTTTTTCCCCGGTTTTTTAGATTAAACATATTAAATTCTTCTATACAAATACGGACGTATTTTAGGCACCCTTTCTTAGGTACACTTGTTTCTTTTTAAATTTGTTATTTCGGGGGTATAAGCCCCTTTAGGGGGGCCAAGTTAAAGGGTATCCAAAATTCCCCTCTTTTCCCCCGGGGCTTTTGTTCACTCCAAACGGCATCTCTCCCCCCATACCCGACAGGTAAAAGTACGACTTTCGCTCCCATTTCCCCCCCCCCCCCCTTTCCTTGTTTTTAATATTTTTTTCATATTTCCAAAAATGGGTACCGATGTTTAGTTTTCACTAACGTAAAGGGGCCGCCCCCCTTAAAGTATTTTTAACGGGTCCCTTTTCTACTCCCCCACAGCGGACTCTAGGCCTTTTACGCAAACGGCCCGACCATGGTTTTTAGTGAAACACACACAAAATTTCTCTTTTATTCCCCCCTTATATCTTCCATGTTAATTATAAGTATCCCCGGGAGTTCCTAAGTGAAGGTAAATTTTTCAGAAGATTCAGGAGGGGTGTTAAATCACCAAAGCTTACCTTACACATGTAAAAAGGGTTCCCTTTTCAAAGTGTAAAGGGTTACTTTAATCGATTTGAGCTTTCCTATGTTGGGGTGGAAACTTCCTTATTTTGGGTTACACTTATATTTTGTCTGTGTCTAAACAAAAGGCATAATCTTACATGAAAATGGATGATGTTTTCAAATTATTTTTGTTTTATTATAAAAACCCCGGTGATTTTTCTGTGTTAGGACGTATTCCCCACACTTCCAAAAAAGGGCAGCCCTTCTCGGGATAAATTTCCCCGTATCAAACACGACTACCCAAAATAAAATTAAAATATATATTATTTCAAAACATGCCCAAAAGTAAAAACCAAAAACTACTTTTGAGCTGGTGGGAGCACTTCCCCCAACTCATCCCTTTCCCCTTAACTCATACCCTTTCCCTTAACCCCACCCCTACCCCCCTTCCCTTAAGTTCATTCCCATTTCATATTCTCCGCAGGGGAGGGGTTCACACTATAATCAAATATGAAGTCAAAGCAAATTTCAATTCTCAATTCAAGTTTTTAAACAATGAAAAAACATAATCGATTAATTCATTTAAAAACAAGGCACCAGGGATAAACCCTTTCATAGGAAGTTCTGGCAACACACTACTATACTACACACTACTACTACTACACTCTACACTACTACTACTACTCTATACACCTCCCTTTTCTATACTACTATACTACCCCCATTCTAACTGTTGGAGCCACTTTGTAGATTTTTTTTCTTTTTTTTTTATTATACCCCAATAGACCAGATGAAAACACAAAAAGACACAGACTCTCTAGATAAGCCCCTTGTAATGTCCTGAAATCATGGATGTAGAAAGAACTATTAAACCCACCCCAAAGTTGTAAACAGAAAAAAAGTTGTCCCGGCACTTAAATGTTTTTTACGGTAGTGGAAAGAGGATATAAAAGGGGGTGGCATGGGTGGGGGGTGGGGTGGAGGTATATTTTAGAAAAGGTCACGATACAAAATTCCGTTTTTCCCTCATTTATATGGACTGATTGGGGCCTCCCGCGAGGGATGGCGGTGACCCCGGGGGGTGAGGGCCCTCTGGGACGCGCAGGTCGTATTTCAACACACCACCACCTCACCGCCCGCCCCGCCCCTATGTGGACAGGGCCCTTTATGCTACGTCCCGAGCCTGAGCGTCTGCAAACCTTTTACAGTATTTTTAAAACTTGGGGAATTTTAAGTTTTTTATTTTTGGATTTTTAAAACGTGACTGGGTTTCAAAAAGTGACGACGTATTGTTGATATCTCTTAATGGCTAATTTGATTGCATTTAAAACAGGAAAGATGAAATGGTCTGGCGATTACTTTAGGCCTTTCCATTTTTGCCCCCGCGCTGAACCGTTCTTTCAGTTCAGGGTTTTGGGTTCTGGTTCAGGGTTTGGGGTTTGGGGGTTCCCAAAAGGAAAGCAAAAAAACCCCCTTTTTTTTTTTACAAAAAACCACTGGCGAGGCAATTTAAAGAGAGAGGAGAGAAGAGAGAGAGAGAGAGAGAGAGGAGAGAGAGAGAGAGAGAGAAGAAGAGAGGAGATAAAAAAGAGATAACGAGAGAGGGGGGAGAGTTAACGAGAGGAGTAACGAGAGAGAAGATAAAAAGAGAGAGAAGAGAGAGAGAGAGAGAGAAGAGAAGAGAAGAGAGAGAGGAGAGATTTCGAAGATACCCCAGGAGAGATAACGAGAGATAAACTCAGCTAGCTGCTATGTGAAAGGGGCATATCACGTTTAAAATCGCGGGAACGCATGGCCCCCACCAGCCTGTTGCCTCTTTATGCCCTCTGACATCCCCCTCTGACCGGCATGCGGAAAAACCTTAAAGTAAGAAAAGGGCCAAAGGGGCCCCTTTTTTGTTATGCTAAAAACCTACCCAAGCTACCCCCTTCAAAATTTAGTAGAGAAATTCAGGGTTTTTTCTGATCCTACGCGCTTTGCCGGGGCCCAGGGTTTTGTGGCGCAAAAGGAAAAGCCTGAAAAATCTTTTGGGTTTTCCGTGAAATGGTTCTTGAAAAATCGCAATGGAGAGGCCTTTTAAATTCCTATTAATTTATATTTTTAAACGATAAAATCAATTTTTTTTTTAGAAGCCTAAAAAATCCCCCAAAACGAAAGTGAATGTCCCATGTCCCCATCAGTGCCCCCAAATCCCCCAAAAATAGGGGCAAAACCCCCAAAACTGGGGAACTCTGGTACAGGGGCCAGGAAATTTTTTTTTCGTCAGTGAGTCGTGATTAAATTTTTTGGGGCCCCAAGAAAAAGGGAACCCGTTTACCCCCCTTCTTGAGGTAAGGATTGATTTACTTTCTTCAAGCCTAAATATATTTGGGGTTTATTTGATTTGTTTTTTTTAAATGTAAAACAGTTTTTTGATGATAAAAGCCATTTAAGTACAGGAAAATTTATACGTTTCTAAAACGCCTGGCCCCAGTTTTTTACGCCCCACTAGCAAAGACAAAAGAGAAAAACGGGCTGTGAAGCGGCCCCCTACTATATGTAAAAACCTACTAATACACCAATTTTGAAATTCCCCCTATTTACCGCAAGATGACCAAAATCCCCCTTTAAAGTGTTTGTGGAAATTCACTTTTTTTTGGTGAATATGAAATTTTGTAGTTTAAAAGGAAAAAAGGGATAAAACAAAGATAAGGGGCCCGTAAACACCTAAACAAGTAATGATTTTCGGGGGATGGGATTCCTTATAGGGATTTTAAAATTTGAACCTAAAAAATGAGGGTACAGCTAGACAGATAGACGAACTCTTTAAGGGGAAACCAGGTAGAAATGTATGGTTTTTCTTTTCCCCACATAACAAAAAAAAACCCCCTTCTCCCCTATTCACCAATACCCCTTTTACTAACCTACATTTCTCCCGTTCCCTATGATTTTTGGGTCTATCTGTCTAGTGTACCCAATGTCATTGCAGGTTTCTTTAAGTCCCTATAAGGAATCCCGACCCCCAAAAGGGTCATAAATTTTGGTTTTGGTTGTCACGGGCCACTTTTTCTCTGTTTTATCCATTTTTTTCCTTTAAAAACTCAACTTACATTTTCACAAACACAGTAAACCCCCTTTACAAAATAAACTTGAAGGAGGATTACTGGTAAATCTTGCAGTGGGAGGGTAATGCAAGTTAGAAAGGTTAGTTAGGTTTTTTAAGTAAAAAAAACCCAATAATTTTAAAAGGGGTTGGGTTTTAAAATTTATTTTTTTTTTTGGGGGGGTTTCTCGCTATGAGGTTTTTAAAGGGAGATAAGGTTAGGTTAGGGTTTTAGTGAGGTTAGGTTAGTAATATTTTAAAAAAAAAATTATATTTTTTAGGGGTCCAGGGGGGGCTTAAGGAGGGGAAAGGGGGGTGAAAAGGGGGGATCTCCCCCCCCCTTTTTTAATTAAAAGTTTAGAGGGATCTGAAGGGATCTGTGAAAGGGCGGGGGGAAAAAACCCCTCTTAATAAGGGCGGGAAAGGATCTAGAATTTTACCTTTAAATCATGCGTGTTGGGATAATTAACATGAAAAAACCCCCCGGGCCTGTCTAAACCCCCCTTTAACCTTAAAAAGAAAAATTGCAAATTTTACCCCGCCAAATTTAAAAAATAAAATTTTTCC
>JACEEZ010013838.1:0-23364 GCA_016584305.1 Chionoecetes opilio
ATGAAAGGTGTTGTCTTGGCAAATGGACTTAAGTGCACTGATTTGCAAACTGTCAGACTGCGAAAATCGTTCATCAGATGATGAGGAGAGCACGGACGAAGGGACGACGATGTTGATGATTAATTTCATAAAAGGTGTGTTCAATGTTTTAGGAAATTTAGCGTAGTTATGTACATATATACAATATACATATATACATATTTTACATACATATGTATATAAATATTATCCGATTGAATTGGTATATGTTTTTTAAAAGCGGATTCTAAATACATTTTATACTTGATCACCCTTCCCCCGTTTCCCAACGTTTAGAAAATTGCCCTAGGCCAGGGGAAAAGGGGTTCTTCCCCTAGAGGAAAAGCCGATTTGGGGGACAAATATCAAACCCTAGGGAACAAAAAAGCATACCTTTGGGAAATCACCAGGAAAAGCTCTACATGATAGGCCCAAAAAACGAAATTTAAAAATTTCATAATTATGGGTGTATTTTGGGGGCCCATTTTGGAAAAAGGGAGATAACTCAATATAAAGCTGCCACCCCCACAATGCTATCACATGTTTTCTAACTTTAGGCATTTATACCTTCTCAAAAAACACTCTTAGCATTCTCGCCCTAATTTGATACCGGTGAGCAAAATTTCGGACCGGGGCTGACCGACTATTCTAAGAATGTTCATTGTGGAAGAGGGAGACAGCTGAGTATCATTGAAGAAGAGGAAATAGTTGTCTTGGAAGGTTTTAACGAGTAAATAGGTGAAGAAATTGGGTTTTTGAGGAATTGAACAAAAAAAGGGTTTTGCTTTTCCCTAATCAGAAATTATAGAATGATCAAAGTTAGGCGATCTGGGGCATCTCACCGTGAATCACTTAGAACCTATTGAGTTGGGGACGTCTAATGAACGACATTGAAAAATGCAGGGTTAGAATAATCATGCCAAAGAATGGATAGGGCATTGGTTAGACTTAGAAGATAATTAATGAATAATGGAAAAGCTAGTGGGTGATAGGAAAGAAACCTGAGGAGCAACCACTATGATTTGACTTAGGAGAAGACCAATGTCCGTCTACAGTAGCTCCAATAGAACGGTTTTTAAAGGAAAGTTTAAGATGAAGGTGCAGAGAGAAGGATATAAAAACCCAAATAGGGGCATAAACTCAGAGAGCCGAGTTACCATGAACTAGTATTTTTACATTTTTTCCGTTCTCTACTGCGGGCAAGATGGGAGACTATTCGTTCTTTCTTAATTAATTTCTCCATAAAACAACCCCTCTCAGTCATGAAGTTTCTTTTATATTTTCATAAAAGATCCATAAATATCACATGTGGAAAAAATTTTCCACCAACCACCCTTCCCTAATTGGTAGAGTGGTGGTTTTGTTTCCCCCCCTTCTGAGGGAGGTATTATCCGCTCATCAAATGGGTGCGTAGGAATGTATATGTATAATTAAAATGGCAATGGGTAATAATTAAGGTAATTTGAGTAATTTATAATGTGGGATAGAATAATTGAACTTTCCCCAGTAATTTTAAAGAAATTTCACCTTAAAAAATTGAGCACCTTGGTTGGGGCACCCGGCCATTGGCTGCCCCCCCATTAGATATAGCCATGAGTTTAAATGCGGGCTGGGTATGGTGGCCGCTCCCCAGCCCACCGGAGAGAATCATACACTCCGACCTTGTGGGATTAACATCTATTTTTAAATTAGTGTTTGTGTATTAAGTACACTCCGAGCCCTGAGAGAATAACATCTCTTTTTAAAATTTTACGTGGTTTGTATATTGAGTTTTGTACATACGTTCACTTTGCACATAGTGTTAAACCATAGGACGTTTTTAAAAATAAACATAGATAACAATCCCCCGCGTCAAGAAACTGGGTTATAAAAACTCCCTGACCCCCATATCCACCCCTCCGCCTCTGTCCTTCAGGGCGGCCTCGATCACGGCGCCCCCACTTGGGATTACAGGCGGCAGTATTGATAAAAGCCTACAGCGATTTAAACCCCACTATCCACCGATAAGTACCTAGTTTTGGATGTTGGGGTTTGTCTCGGGATGAATAGACATGGGTTTTAATTAGGTAAGACTCCAAATTTAAATATTTTGGCTTGCAGAAAAAATTCTACAGCTGGTCCCCCCGAGTGGGGAAAATTTTAAATTTTTCAGGGGACTCAAAGTGGTCATTGTGAGGCGTAATTAGAGCTACCACAATTGGGTTTATGAAGCGGGGGGTGAGGTTTTTGGGGGCGTCGATAAAGTCAACACCTTTCAACACCAATCCCGGGTAGTAGATAACTCAGGGGTTGGTAGTATAGTTAGGAGTAGTTGGTGGTGGTTGAAATTATTACGCCTTGTCCGCGTTTGTTAGAAGAGCAGGCATACCACCACTTGGATATATAAAATTATCAACTAACAATTTTTTTTGGGGACGTAATTTTGGATATAATATTTTATTTGAATTTTTAAAACAAAATCATGGCAAATTACTAAGCATTTATCAGCTAAATTAGCAATGCTCTTACGAATATATAATAAATGTGGGACGCAATTAATCAATTCCTTTGATTATATATATTTAAAAGACAGGCGGGGCCTTGTTAAAGACAAGGGAAAAATTGAGGCTTTTTCTTCCATATGAAGTTAAATTTAAAAGACAAGGGGGGAAATAAAAAAATTTATTCACTAATGTGTTTTCATCATGAAAAGATGTCAAAAAATCTCGATAAAGTAATTGAATATGAGGATTAGGAGGTCCCTCATATTCCATCAACAGCTAAAGCTTTTTTAACTCAAAATTTGAAAGGGGTATTGAACAGGAACTGCCCCAAGGGAGATCCGTTTATTACGCCGAGGGTAATCAGCTATCGCCACCCTCAGAGTTTAAAGATCCCCGTTAGTGGGTTTTTATCCTGCGCCTGTTACGCAAATCAAACAGCCTGTAATTAAGATTCAAACTTTTCAGCCTAACAGAAAACCTTTTAGCCCACTAAAATAATAAACAATCCCAATTTCCAGGGCGACTTCTGGAAGTACAAAAAATAAATTGTGTCTTATGTAGGGGGAACATACACCCTCCACATGTAATATCATTCAGATTGTTACATGAGAGTTGAAAAAGGTTTAAAGAGCCTTGAAATTTTCTAACCGTCTCCCTGGTAAAAAAAAAGCTTCAAATGCATGCCCAAAACTTTAAAAACTTGTAGGAAATGTAAACAATCATTCTAACACGCTCTTTTTCAACAGGTTAATAAACCCCGACCCTACAGAGTTAAAAAAGGCATCACAATAAGAGTAGTTCAGCAGCTTTTATCCGAATTGAAGGTGAGCCCCAATGGGTAAAGCAGTCATAGTAAAGACAATGTTTGACAGTGGGCACAACACCTTCATAAGTAGGGGGGGGATAGTTTAATTATTACAACTACCGAAATTAATAAAGTGAATTTAGCCATATCGGGTTTTTTCGCCAAAAATGAGGGTCAAACCTTTGACTAGTTTAACCCAGTCCTTTGGAAGATATAAATGTAGGGGAGCTGCTGTAGCTAAAATTTTGGTTTATTTTTAATGTTAATGGACTAAAGCACAGCGAAAAGCTGAGGGAAAATGGGTTAAACTAGTTGTAATACCCTTTGAGGAGTTTATGGGCCTTCCAATTTAAAAAGAGGCGCTGATTTTTTTGGGCTAACCCAAGAAGGTCACAAAATACATAACGTCTTATGTTCCCACGTTTGGTAAAGGGAAAAATGGGACCCATCCCAATATCACCTTGCCAACAAAGAAGAGTATTCCTAGTCATGCACAGCCCCATTTAAATTTCCGAAATTTGGAACCACTTTCTTGCCCCCCCAATTGGGGTAGTGAGGAAAGTGGGATTCTAGTTCATAAACATACACGCCCCTAAGAAAAACCTAATAATAATGTGTCGCGAGGAAATAATAACCCAAATTGAACACAGGATTTTGGTTTAAAGGCCCCCCTGGCTGAAGAGTGTAATAAATGCCTATAGGTTTCCACCAGTAGACATATCTGTAGAATAATAAGGGGAACCGAAATTTATCCCCGACCGTGAAGAATAGAAAGGTTTTCCCTTTCTGAGCAAAATAATTAAACTATAATTTAGTCTTTCCCAAACCTTAAAAAGGGGTAGCTCTGATCCTTTGAAATTTTTGGGGCAGAACAATACCCAAAAATAGGTATTTCCCGAGGAATATCAGCTCTTGGCCTAGCCAGTCCCCCTAGGAAAAAAATTTACCAAATTTTAGGGTTTTACCCAGATCACTAGATCATTGTCGCCTCCGTGGTGCAAAATGGGTAGCGTGCCTGGCTACGAATCTGCGGGCCCTGGTTTTGATCCCCGGGGCCCGGGGAAGCCGGGACCGCCCCCCGCTGTTTTCCTCCTTTTGGGGGTTTATAAAGGATCCTGGGGTAACTTTGGGGGAAAGGAACTGTGGTACCCGGGAAGGGCACACCCCTGTGTCCGGGGGAAGGGTCCTCACCCCCCACAGGCTCTAAGGGCTAATGCCCGGAGATGAGCACCGCATGCCACGCGCAGCTTAGGTATGCTCCCCTCTTTACTTTACCTTTCCCAATCATGAAGATAATTTGGTGTCGAGGACAAATTTAAAGTGATCTTTCAAATACCACCCCATCCATACTAATTCCCAAACGCCATCTCTTACAAAATTGTGGTGGAAAAATACATGGGGAACTCATTACATGGCGGAAGGCTACAATATTAGCCGATATCGGGTGTAAATTTTGGGATACATCTGGAGACGGGGGGTAAAATTACCTAAAATTTTCTTAAATTTTAATAGTTTTAAAGGTAGACGTTCCATCTAGGTCCCCCTGAATTCCCGTATAGAGAGATCCAAAAACCAATTGTCAATGGTGAGGACTAGATACCTTAATTATAGAGTAGGACAACTCGATTTGGGGGCCGCCATCTTGGTCCCAAAGGCCTCTTCGCTCACCCAACCCCCGGGGGGAATTTTCCCAAGGCATGACCCCGCAGTATATCATGTTAAACATGTATAAAGGATAGCGTTATCTTCGGAAATGTTTTCTAAAAGATTATAATAAAACACAGTAAAAAACTTAAAAAAAGGTATTCTGAATTGAAGAAATTGATTAACATTTACTTAAAAAATCGCGTCAGTAAACTTTGTGGGGAAATTTTAGATGGCCATATCAATAGAAGCGAATTAAATTAGCTTTCCATTGATAGATTTTAATTTTCTGATACATACGTAGTATTCCAAAGGAATTGAGATATTAATCATTTAAGCTCTTTCACAACCTAACAAGTACAAAGACAAAACAATATATAGGTTTGTGATATTAAACATTAGGAAATGTTTTCAGTATCTTTTATTACCAATCAAAGAGAAAGGGGATACCATCAAATAAGAGACGGTGGAAAAACATTTAATGAGTCAATTTTTCAAATTCAAGATCATATTGAATGTTTCAAATTTCAAACACACTGTTGATTTATAAATATTTGCTCTTTCTGTGTCCTGCATGCCTAGTTTGTGCATTCTTCTGAAGTCCCTAACGTAAGTACGTTACGTACTTTAATACCTGAAGTACGTAAAGAGCTAAAGCTTTATCTGGCTCTAGTCAGACCTCACCTAGACTATGCAGTTCAGTTTTGGTCTCCATATTACAGGATGGATATAGCCTTGTTAGAATCAGTAAAGAGAAGGATGACCAAAATTATTCAAGGGATGCGTAACTTTAGTTATGAGAAGAGATTGGAGCTATTAAAGTTACACTCACTCGTGAGACGCAGAGTAAGGAGCGATCTGATTGAAGTTTTTAATTGGATAAAGGGATTTATTAAAGGAGAGGTAGGAAAAGTTCTTACGGCTATTAACCAGGGTAGAACAAGAAGTAATGGACTCAAGCTGGAAAAGGGTAGATTTAGAAAGGAAATAGGAAAAACTGGTTCACAAATAAGGTGGTGAATGACGGAATGGACTCAGTAGACAGGTAGTTAGTGCGAAGTCATTAGGGAGCTTTAAAGAGGGCTGGATAGGTTCATGGATGGGGATGAAAGGTGGATGTAGGTAGCGTTTGGTAACAGGAAACTACCACGTGTAGGCCTCACAGCCTCTTATAGCTTCCTTATTTTTTTATGTTCTTATGTTCTTTCCGCCGTACAGGGCAGCAGTCAGAAGGGCGAGGGCGTGTGGGTGCGTCACAGTTGCCGCGACGCTACACCGTCACTGAGTCTCGGGGGCGGCGCGCAGTCTCCAGCACGACGTAATCGCATACAACATGCACATTGTGCACCTCGCTGACGGACACTTGTAGCAGTTCCTCGGGCGTGAGTGTGGGCACTGTGTCCAGGTCCAGCGCCTCCAGCAGGGATTCCTCCTGGAAGCCCTCGTCGGGAATGCCTGTCCTGCCTTCGGAGCATCGCACCGTAATCGCCGGGTTGATGGGGAACGTTTCGTGAGGCGCCAGCGGGCTGGGCTCGTCCTCGCTGGTCGCCTCCTCTTCGCTGTCTTGCTCGTCCCGAGTGTCGTCTTCGACGCTGTCGAAGCTCCCATCGTCGTCGTCTTCCAGGTTATAATGTTGTAAGGCTGCCATCGACAGAGTTTCCATCTGGCGCTGTAACTCTGCTTTATACGCCAGCATCTGTAGAGCCGCGCGAATGTCCCGCCGCTCGTCCAGGATAGCCTGGGCATTCATGGCCGTTAGGCTGGGCTGTGAAGGCGCAGTGATGTTTTGTATATGCAAAGTGGACACGCCTCGCCCGTACGTGGCCATGACGCAGGGCCACATTGGGTGTTGTGGCGCCGCGGGAGGCTCCTCCACCTTCATCAGTTTCTTCTGGAGTCTGGGCGACAGGTGGCCCATGGCAGCCGTCATTGCTTTCCTAGGGATCTTAAAGTAGCGGCCTGCTGGCTTGCTATCCTTAGGCTCCAAGACAGGGTCATCGGAGTCGCAAGAGTCTGATCTGGACGAGTACGTGGAGCAAGAACTTTCTTCTTCAGACTCCAGCGAGTCTTCTTTATCGATCGGCCGAGGCCGCAGGTCCGTGAAGCCTCCCGTCATGGTGAGCCGCCCCCTGGAGATCATTGGCTCCTTAGAGCCCACCAGTGACTTGTACTTGTTCTTACAGGGGCTGCCGGCTCGCTGCAGGGAGGCGGCAAGCTCCCGCACCGGCGAGGGGCAGGGACTTGACCCTGGCGACTTGAGGGAAGGAAACATTTTAGGGGCGATGTCTTTGTTCCTATACTTGAGAGGCTGGATGGATGGGATCAGCTTGGTCCTCAGGCGATGATGGGGGCACCTCTCCTGGCTGCGGCCACCGGGCAATGCTGCATATGCTGAGGGTGTCAGTCAGCCACGCCAGCCTTGTGCCCGGGACTCGCCAGCAGAAGAGAGGGTCGAGGGTAGTGTGTGGCTGGGCGGCGGCGGTGGTAAGGGATCGAGTGAAGCACTGCATGGCAGGCCCAAGACTTATATATGAGGATGAGGTGAAGGCCGCAGGGGGTGACGCAGGTTTACAGGGAGACTAAGACGGCTTACTGTGGAGGCAGTGCCGGCTATGGAATGTGGGGGGCCTGGGCCGATTTTTTTTTGTGGGGGGGGCGGTGCCAACGCAAGCATCAAATTTACCATGGTGCTAGATGAAAATTTATTGCCATTCAATTCATTACCATCTCCGAAGCCAATACCAAAACATGTTTATTCATCATCAGACAGAATTTTCATTACCAAAACGGCCCTGATTTGAGAGAGGGGGTGAGAGAAGAAGAGAGAGAGAAGGAGAGAGAGAGAGAGAGAGAGAGAGAGAGAGAGAGAGAGAGAGAGAGAGAGAGAGAGGAGAGAGAGAGAGCAGATTAGAGAGAATAGAGGGAGAGGAGAGTAGAAGGGGTGTGGACGGGGAGAGAAGGAGCTATGAGGAAGCGAATAGAAGTGGAATGGTCAGGCGGTGGACAAATGTAGCCAAGAAGTTGAGAAGCACGACAAGAGCGGGGGGAGACAGAGACTGAGGCGCGTGGCGGGGGACGTTAAGGACGAGAAGCTTATTACAAAAAGTTACAAGATCTGAGAAAATGGGGAGGTTTTTTTTTTTATGTTTTTTCTTCTTTCTTTGTTACTGATGTTTCTGATATTATTGTTGTTGCTGTTGTTTTTACTGTTGTTGTTTTTGTATTTCATCATCATCTTCTAATTCATCCTCTTTTTCTTCTTCTTGTTCTTCTATTTCATATACTCCTTTGGATTGCTATTAACTACTACTACTACTACTACTACTACTACTACTACTACTACTTACTACTACTACTATACTATAATAATAATAATATAATAATAATAATTATAATAATAATAATAATAAAATAATATAATACTATACTACTACTTCTACTACTATCACAACAATTATTAACACTAATATTCATCGATGTATTAGATAAATATATATATTTTAAATTGTGTCATCTGTTACTTTCATCAGAAGTAGTTGGACCTCACCAAAAACTTTTATCAACGAAAAATATTTTTGTGTGTGTTTGTTTGTAAATGAGCATTTCTTTCAAATTTCACAAAAGATGATGAGTCTTCGAACTTCTTTTGTTTTATTCTTTCATATAGCAAGTCCATACCTAGATTCTTTTTAAGTTTCATATTCCACCGGAAACTGACAGAAACACACACACACACACACACGCACGCACGCACGCACGCATGCGCACGCACGCACGCATGCGCACGCACGCACGCACGCACGCCACGCAGCACGCACGCACGCACGCACGCACGCACGCACGCACGCAACGTCACGCACCCCACGCACCACGCATGCACGCACGCACGCCACGCAAATATTGCTTCTTCTCATTTCATCCTTTCATTTCTTTCCTACCTCCTCCTCTCTCCCTCTCCGGTCTCTTCCTTCAGCCTTCACTTGCTTCTCCTCTCATCCTTCCCTCCTCCCTCTCCTCTCCCTTTTTCCTCCTCCTCTCTTTTCTCCTCCTCCTCCTACTCTCCTCCTCTTTTGTGGTGGTCTGTTTTGCCTCATAATCTCTTCCCTTCACCTGCTTCTCCCTTTGAAGGTTCGCTCCCTTTTTTTTTTCTCTCTCTCCTCTCTCTCTCTGCTCTCTCTCTCTCTCTCTCTCTCTCTCTCTCTCTCTCTCTCTCTCTCTCTCTCCTCTCTCTTTCTTTTTCAGCATACACTTTATTTTAACGATTTGGAAGATTAAGCAATGAGAGAGAGAAATAATTAAAAAAAACATGTCGTTAGTCCAGTATAAAGGTAAACAAGGGCCATACGCTATGCTGCTCGTGGCCTCGGTGCTCATCTCCGTCGCATTAGCCCTTGAACTATCAGGTTATTAACCCCTGAACTTACCAGGTTTGTTGAAGCAAGGCAAAGGTTAGACCTATATAGTGCTTCTTATGTAACTTCTCGCTTCATAGGCTTCTTCTTGGGGTTCTTGAAGAGGAGGAGGAGGAGGAGGAGGAGGAGGAGGAGGACACGTACGCAGGTGCGTTGTAATGTTTGCCTGTCTAAGGTTTCCCGTAAAGGTGTAATGTATTTAAGTATTGTTTCTGTCCCTTTAAAGGTCCATTTTGTGCTGAGTTTTCATTCTGGTTTGCTATTTATACTTTTAAGGCTTATTAGTTTGTGGGTTTCTTCTCTCTCTCTCTCCTCTCTCTCTCTCTCTCCTCTCTCTCTCTCTCTCTCTCTCTCCTCTCTCTCTCTCTCGTCTCTCTGCTTCTCTCTCTTCCTCTCTCTCTCTCTCTCTCTCTCTCTCTCTCTCTCTCTCCTCTCTCTCTTCTCTCTCTCTCTCTCTCGTAATATTAGCAACAAGTGTTACGTAAGGGTGCTAAGGAGGCTTCAAGGAACATCAAAACGATAAAGAACATGTATAAATTTTTATCATGAACCAATAATCTGGCGGGTCATTCGTACAAACGCTGCTAAGGAATGAGCAAAGAAAGGAGTAAATTCAGGTGTAAAATAATATATGTTATTTGTCTGCAGTTTAAGAGAGAGGAAAAGTTACGAAATTACAAAATGTGTATAATCTGTCAGCAATCATTACCACTATCACCACCATCATCACCACTGCTACTATCACCACCACTATCATCACCACTGCTACTATCACCACCACTATCATCACCACTGCTACTATCACCACCACCATCATCACCACTGCTACTATTACCACCACCATCATCACCACTGCTACTATCACCACCACCATCATCACCACTGCTACTATCACCACCACCATCATCACCACTGCTACTATCACCACCACCATCATCACCACTGCTACTATCACCACCACCATCATCACACTGCTACTATCACCACCACCATCATCACCACTGCTACTATTACCGCCACCATCATCACCACTGTTACGATTTTAATGAATATAAGCCATATTTAATAGATATGACCTATTTAGTATCCTTGTCCACTAGCTTACTTGGCAGATTAACTTATTTTTCGTAATTATATGGCTAACAACAGACGATTTTATATATTATCAAAGGAAAGATCTGAGCGTGAAAAGATTCCTGGCAAAAGAGATACAGGTTATAAAAGCTGATATAGGTTAGAGGAGGAGGAGGAGGAGGACTAAAGGATTGTTGTTATGAGGTAGATATGTCGTTATGCCCAAAACCCTGCTTCGTAAATCTTGACCCATCTCCTGGTATACAAAAATGCAAGGTCGTTGTAGCGTTGGAGGGGCATTAGAGTAGCGTCTCCTCCTTGGGTGTGTTGTACAGGCTCTGGAAGGTCAGGTGTTGGTGAAGTCCCTGTGAGTCTGACGGAGGTGGTGAGAAGGGGCGCGGGTCTGATGGAGTTTTGGGTCCTTCCTCAATAGGTGGGGAGAGAATCTGCGGCGGAAGTAGTGGGAGGAGTAGTAGTAGTGGGGGTGTTGGTAGTAGTAGTAGTTGTAGTACAGTAATAGTAGTTGTAGTAATTGTTGTTGTTGTTGCTGTTGTATTAGTAATGTAGTAATAGAAGTCGTAGTAGTAGTTGTTGTTATTATTGTTGTTGTATTAGTATATGTCGTAATAGAAGTCGTAGTAGTGTACCGTTGTTTTCATCTCTCTCTCTCTCTCTCTCTCTCTCTCTCTCTCTCTCTCTCTCTGTCTCTCTCTCTCTTCTCTCTTTCTCTCTCTCTCTCTCTCTCTCTCTCTTCTCTCTCTCTCTCTCTCTCTCTCTCTCCTCTCTCTCTCTCTCTCTCTCACACACACCACACACACACACACACATCATACTGAGGAAGGCATTGGGGGTGTCGTCCATGGTGGTGGTGCCCCCGTAGGAGGGTACCTCGGGGGCACACAGCGCCGGGGGCTTCTCGAGGGCATGGTGGAGGCCCTCGATGTCATTCCTGTACACCCTGGAGCCGTACCTAAGAACATAAGAACAAAAAAGAATATGAGAATAACAAAAGAAACAAAAGTTACTGTTTATTAGTATTGTGTGGATAATATCAATCTTGGTCTTTTATTGGTTCTTTCTCATTCTTTTTCCATCCTCTTCATTGCATTTCTTCGATCTATACCATTCTTTTGTAGTATTGTGTTCATACTATAAATAATATTGGTCCTATCTTTCGTTCTTTTTCCTTCCTCTTCATTGTATTTCTTCATATATAGTACATTTTTTCCTTCTCTCTTCATTATATATTCTTTTCCCCGCATTTATTATCCTTTAGTGCACCTATTTTCTTCTCTTTTAACCTATTTTCCATCCCTCTCGTCTCTCTCACCCCATCCCACCGTCTCCCCGTCCTCTTCTCACCTCAAGGCGTACTCGGAGGCGAAGGTTCTGCCTTCGCTCGGAGGGATGTGCGGGTTGGTATTCCTAGTGAATCCTGAGGACCTGCTGACGCGGCCGAGACTCACGCGTTCGTCCACCGCCGCTTGGTCGCCTAGAGTCCACTGGTACACGAGGCGTTCCACTCTGGCGTTAGAAAGAGAGATAAAGAGTGAGAGAGCTAGAGAGAGAGAGAGAGAGAAGAGAAGAGAGAGAGGAGAGAGAGAGAGAGAGAGAGAGAGAGAGAGAGAGAAGAGGAGAGAGAGAGAGATGAGAAGAGACTGAGAGAGAGAGAGAAGAGAGAGAGAGAGAGAGAGAGAGAGAGAGAGAGAGGAGAGAGAGAGAGAGAGGAGAAAGAGAAAGAGAAAGAGAAAGAGATTTAATGCCAAAAGGGGGGAAATGTGCCAGACATCAGAGGTCATATGGCACTATGGCAAAGCATAAAAAATGGAGGGTTAGAGAGAAAGAGTGAAACGGTGAGGGATGGGGTGAGTGATTGATAAAGGTAGAGGTAGTAGCTAATCATACATACGGATTATATTTAGAAGTAGTTACATAGATAATAGTAAAGAAGAGAAAGAGATGGTTAGTGACTGTTTACTTGAGACTTTCGCACCTGGTTTATGGAATGCTCTTTGATGATGTCCTTCAAGGCACATGAATAGAAAATGATGGACATCCGCAAGCTTTTAAGTCATGTAGAAAGAATGCCTGTGACCACCGAGACAATCCGTAAGATCTCTACTTGTCACTCTTGTTCCCCTGTTCATTCCCGGTTCCACTCTTTGCTTCGTTATCACTCGCTGTTGTCACCTTTTCTTCTTTATTTTCCTTCCAGTTTTTCTCGTCATTCCTATCTCCCCTTAGGCCACTTAGGAATGAGATCTTAATTGGAGGTAGGAATGAAGAGAAATATTTGAGTAGGGAGCAGGACGAAATTGAATCTAGTAAAGGAGAGGAAAATGAGGGAGGAAAGGCGATAATAGCGAGTGGTAGTACTTTGAACCACTTTTTGAACCGTAGAGAACCCTTCTTCTTGGCGATGCTGGAGACGAGGCGGCTGCAGTTGAACATAGAGACCTCGGGTGACGTGAGAGAGAAGGAGGACGGCTTGGGCTCCTGTTCCCCGCCGATATAGCCGGGGTTTGTGTTACTTAGCGTGATCACCTGCTGCTGGAGACATATAGACGACCCTGATAGAATATTCATTCCCAGCAGGAGAGGCATTTTCATTAAAGGGTGGATCATTAGGTCGGTGGAGTAGCGAAGACCGTCGATGTTGATCTCCACCTTGTGAACCTTACAGAACAACACCATGATGGTGCCGTCAAAGTGAAACACAACATTGGGTCTGCAACACCTCCTCCTCAGCCTGAGCTTCTTGACCAGCGCCGAGCTGATGAAGGACTGGGTGGCGCCCGTGTCCAGCATGGCCGTCACCGCACTACCCGACACCTTGCATACCTTGTACACGCCAATCATCTGATTCAGCTTCACCCGCCTGGCCGGCTGCACGGTCATCCGGGGAGCCTCGGGGTCCAGCACCAGCAGGCAGCCGTACCGGAGCAGGAAGTTCATCCCCAGCAGGGGCGTGGGCAGGTGATGGATGACAGCCACCAGGAATTGCAGCGTGTAGCCGCCCTGGCACTCCGCCTTGGCCTCCACCACGCCCATGGTGGCCAAGTCACCCACAGGGATCACAGTCATGGCCTCATTCAGGCCGCACGTCTCCACCTGCGCCGTGCTCATGAACGTCCACCAGGCGCCCGTGTCCACCACAAACCTGACCATCCTGTTGCCCACCCTCAGAGGCAGGAAGATCCCGTTGAAGTCTTTCTCCAGCGTCAGGTTGAGCGGCTTGGTCACCTTGCGCTGCGAAGGATTATCGCTAGACATGGTATTTAACATAAGCTGAAATAAGATCAAAATAAAAATCTTACTTACAGAGCATCGTGACGCAATGATAAAAAGGCGTCCGGTGTTGAGGCATGGCGGAAAAACACGGTCATATCAGCTTCATTGATACACAGGGTTCAGTCCCTCCATGCACTTACATTTCTCTTCACTCATTGCATGCTTGTATATTCTTTGGATAATTGTCATCTCCTTTGATTCCTCTCAAGCTTTTCAACCCAAACAAGTTCACCGGCTTCGTGTATCGTGAAACCTTTAAGATCACTCCCAGCAGCTTACTCTTATGTTTTTATCATCTATCGCAGTTAGTTTAAGGGCAGTGTATATGTACCACTGTACCAGCCTGGGCCATGAATATGACGGCCCACCAGTGCCCTACCACTTCTGCCCCTGCTGGTCGTCACTGGGGGCGTGAAGCAGGCACAGGAGCTAGATGCAAAGGACATACGAAGACCACTTGCAATAGGAAATAAAATAAATAGGAAAGGAAAGGAGGAGGAGAGGACAAGAACATGAAGAACTAGGGGGGGGGGGGGGGGCACTCAGTAGAGCGCATACCTCCGCCCAAATATTTCATCAATTTGTAACCATGGCAACAGTTGTGATTCAATTTCATTAGAAAAAAAAAGTTTAAAAAAAAAGTAAAAAAAAAAAAGTAAAAAAAGTTGTCAATAGATTTCATCCAAAATTAAATAAGTTCTTCCGTATACCAAATAGACTTGGTATGCCAAGTTTGGTCCAAATCTATTCGTAACTTTTCGAGAAATCCTGTACACTAACAAACAGACAGACAGACAGATCGGGGTGAAAACATAACCCCTCCAACTTCGTTAGCGGAGGTAATAAGGTATCTAAAAGAAAAGGAAATCAGACGTTTACGATTTGAAGAAAAAAAAAAAATGAAACGGAAATCATAAGTGAGATGACCTACGGGATCTTATTGAGCGGGTCACACAGGTTGAAGTACTCCATGGGGTCCGTCCTTCTGATGACGGCGAGGCGGGGCGCGGGCGTGGTCCAGAGGGTGCCCTGGGGATGCAGCAACGCCCGTCCAACCTCCCCGCCCATTTTGACGTAACCGCCCACTTGTCCGGGGGGAGCCGTGTCTCGCGCCACCCATCCCACGCCCTCAAACTGCAAAGTAAGGGGAAAAAATATTATGTAAGCTTAAAAATTAAAATCAATTGGTTCGTTTACCATTTCCTTTCACTTTATACATCTAGTTATGGTAAGACAAAAAAGAAGAACCAATTAAACTCCATACAACTACATTACGACACAATATCTCGTTAATTTCATCATAGTATTACAATTTTTACTGCATTGCGTAATTACTTGTTCGTGTAACTCTCTTGTCCTCCCTGCCGCGCCCTCCACCCCGCCGCCTCGCTCCTGCAGGTGGTGGTGGTGGAGGTGGTGGTGGGGATAGTGCTGGCGATACATAGACGTGTAATCTGGCAAGGTGGAGTTTGCTAGTGGCATCCCAAACCAGTCCACATCCACCATCTCCTCCACCTCCACTTCCTGTCGCGTGTCCACCATTTCGTTTTTCCTCATACTCTCCACCACCACCTGTGTCTCCAGGTGTGGCTTCGTCGTGATGTTCTCGTCGGCGAAATGGACGCCAGGGAAGTTTAAGGAAGCTGATGTTTTTTCCCTTCCAGCTGAGGGCAGGAGTGACGGGTCCAGGGCACTGTGCATTTCCCTCTTTCCTCCATTATTTTCCTCCCATTTCTTCGTCTCTCCCTGCTCCTCCTCCCCCTCCAGAGCCTCCTCTCCCGTGGGTTCTCCCGGCATCGCTCAGGATCCCTGTGTGCCGTGTACAACGAATTAAATGAAGAACTGGGGGAAAAAAAATTGCATGATACAAATACCTACTATATAACATCAGCTGTTATGACTTGAATATTTCGTTTTATGGTATTTAGATTGGTTGAAAGGGATCTAATGCACCTTCTTAACGTTTTTCAATATCCTGGCACGATCCAATGGTCTGTAGAGAGGTATGTAGTGTGTAATTGTAGGTATGTACTGCGTGTAGTTTTAGCCAAGCACTGATTACAGATACTCTCTAAAAAGTTGGCAAATCTCTCTTGCCGCAAGTGGCGTCACTCGTTGCCATGACAACCACACGAGCTCACTAATGTAATTTGCGAGAGCTTTTGCTAAATGTAAAGCTTCGCAAGCTATGTATTTCTTTTTTCATTTTTTTTTATATACACAGATCTACAAATATGATAATACCTTTTTCGTATATAAGATTGATGAACCCATGAAATAGAATGCGTATCGTGTAACAGAGTTGGTTTCATGTTCTGTATTTAGTCCAGCTAGATAATATGTAGTATTCAGCATGAGGAATATGATCAATAATAATTTGTTTGAGCATGTGTGAAGCGACCGTAATAACCAGTAGTCTCCAACGTAATTCAAGATCAAGATCAAGCACAACAACATGTTATGTTAGTGAACCGGAAGGCTAGAGAACGGGTGAGAAGTATGTGGGTGGATGAGGAAAGGACAATCGACGTAGCGAGTGACCATAACGTCATGGTAATGGAGTATGAGTGTTTGAAGGAAAAAAGAGTGAACGTGAAAGAGGAGAGGAATGGACGTTGGAAACTTAGAGATGCAGACTGGGATTATTTCAGAGAAGTGGTGAGTAATAGAGGACTGGAAGCTGGGAGAGAATGGTTGAGGGCTGAGAGAGGTGTGGATGAGATGAATGAGAGATTGTTAAGGAAGCTTAACAAAGGGCAGAAGAGAGCATAGGCAGAACAAGTAAGAGAGCAAAATGGCAGGACAAGAAAGAGTTGGTGGAACATGAGATCGACAAGGCCAGGAAGAAAGGAAACAGTCAAATAGGAAGTGTAGGAGTCTGAGAAAGAATAGGTCAAACAGTGGAAGCTGAAAGAATAGAGTATGAAAGGGCATGGGAAGAGTATAAGAGTAAGCAAAAGGAGGTGAAATGCTTGGTGAGGAAGGCTAAGAGTGAATGAAGAGAGAAAAAAGTGATCAGAGAACTTAGGGAAAAAGGTGAGGAAGGAGGTAGGGAATGGTATAAGTTCTTGAGAGGAGAAGAGAGTAAGCATACAGGAAATGTAGAAGAATAGTGGTGAATGGCAGGTCACTAAGGGAGAAAAAGGAAATGGCCAGAGCTGTAGAAGACTTCTGGAAAGATATTGGAGGTGTGAATGAGCCTGATAGTGACTTAGGGAACGTCACCTTAGGGAGGAAAATAGAGGAAATGATGGATGAAGAAATTAGAATGGATGAGATTGAAGGGTATGTAAGAAAACTGAAAAATGGAAAGGCCCCTGGAATGGACGGTATCCCGAATGAATTGTATAGAGAGGGAGGTGAGGGAGTAATTGAGGGAATGCATGAGTTGTTTGGACATATATGGAGAGAGGAAAAGGGTGCCTGGTGCCTGGAATGACAGTAGAGTGACCCTCATACATAAGGGAGGACACAAGAGTAGGAAGGAGATTAAAAATTACAGGCCAATAGCGGTATGTGACACGGTATGTAAGATTTTCTGTGGTGTACTGAATGAAAGACTAGGTGAAGTTGTGGAAAGAAATAAGGTGAGGGTGAAGAGCAGAATGGATTCAGAAAAGACAGGAGAGGTGAGGACAATATGTTTGTAGTGAATGAAGTGATGAGAGAACAAGGAAGGAGGGAAGAAAGAAATATCTAGCCTTTCTAGATATTGAGAAAGCGTATGACAGAGTGGATAGGAGAATGCTATGTAAGGTATTGGAGACGATTGGCATGAGTGAGAAGGTTGTTAAAATAATAAGCAGTATGTATGAGAACACACAGGCCAAGTTCAGTATGGGTGACCTCGAGACTGGATGGGGTGAATAGTAAGAGAGGAGTAAGACAGGGCTGTGTCCTTCTCCTCTACTTTTTGGTTTATATGTTGAGGAAATGGCAGTGAGAGTGAAGCGTACAGGTCTGGGTGTGGAAAATTGGAGATGAAGTGTTGAGTGTACTGATGTATGCAGATGATGTGGTGATCCTTAGTGAAAACCACAATGAACTACAAGAGATGCTGAATGCTGTGACTGAGTATGGAAGGGACTTCAACGTTAGGCTCAGTAAGGAGAAGAGTCAAGTGTTGGTGGTGAATGGGGATGACTCTGATGATGACAGGATTGGATGGTGGGTGGGAATGAAATAAAGAGAACGAAAGAGTACAAGTATCTGGGTATTTGGTTGGATGATAAAGGCTGTGAGAAAACTAAACATGAGAGGATAGCTAGAGCCAACCAGTGGGTTGAAGGCTAGGCAGTGTGGCAAGATGTCGGGCCAACAAGTATGAAGTGGTGAGAGAGGACTATGGAAGGGTGTGGCAGTCCCTAGCATTATGTATGGCCTGGAAACAATGGTGTGGTCTAGGAAGAGTTGGACAGATTGGAAGTAACACAGAACAAAGCAGGCAGAATAGCATTAGGAGCCAATAGGTATGTGGCAGTGGAAGCGATTAGAGGAGACATGGGATGGAGCACGTTCAGAGAGAGGATAGCAAAGGCAGGACTGAGGTACAGAGCTAGACTGCAACGAATGGATGACAGCAAATGGGCAAGCAAGGTTTGGGACTGGAATATGTATGGGAAGTGGATGAGACTCAGTAAAAGTGGAAAGATGGACAGGTGAACTGGGAATGTTTGTGACAGGAGTGATGAGACATGGGAGTATGGCTGTATGCAAAAAGGAAATAAATAGGAGAGTGGAAGAGAAAGGGAAAGAAGAATGGCTGAGGGGAATGAGTGAGAAATCAACACTGGAATGGTACAGGAGAAAGGACCAGCCACGGTATGAAAGGTTCTATGATGGTGGCTATGGAGGGGACCTACTCTTCAGAGCCAGGACAAAGTCGCTGGAGGTAAATAGTCGTATGTACAGATGGAAGAATGATGGCAGCAAGGTGTGTGAGATGTGTGTGACAGGAGTGGATGAAACCGTGGAGCACTTGATGCTGGAATGTGAACGGTATGAGTATGCTAGAACACAGATGTTGGAGGTAGTGGTAGGAGAGGTCGGAGTGGAAGAATGGCGAGAGATGAGAGACAGGAGAGTGGAGATGGAGTACCTGCTGGGGTTGTGTGCTGAGTGGAGGAGTGACAGTCGTGTGATTGAGAGTGTAAAAGAATTCTTGGAGAACTCTTGGAGAGCACGTAGGAGAGAGCATGAGAGGCAGGGGGCCCCTCAGTGATGGGGGACCCCGTATGAATGTGATGCAGAGAGAGGAAGGAGGGGAAAAAGAAATCCCTAGTTTTGCTTCCCCCTTTTGCTTCTCTCCCAACAGATTACATGTGTGGGAGAACGCCGGACCAAAGGCTTCATTGACAGCATCTGCTGGGTGACTCCCAAATCAAGATCAAGATCAAGATCAACAACACGTGTACGCACAGAAGGACGGTAGTGGACAGAACTTGCTGGTGGCTCCTTATTGCCTGGTAATTTGTGCGTCTGCTCTGTCCCTGGAAATATGCTTTTATAACCAAATGCATAACTTACACTTCATATTTACGTAGATACCTATAAATAGGGTGCAAGGGGAAATACCATGCGAGTAAACTACCAGGTAGGTAGAAGGTAAAAGTGAGTACGCAAGGTGAGTGGATTGTGACGTGAATGACCTTTTACTGTTTGTCTGGCAGGAAGAATACCAGGATGGAGGACTTGGAGAACGCGCAGGAGTCTGTCAACTTCATCACCTGTGTCCTGTGGGTGCCCCGGGGCGCAGCCAAGGCCAACCCTGAGAAGGTGAGGTGAATTGGTAAAAAATCGGTAGTGGGCATTCACCGATTTCGAGGCCAAAACTTAGTTTTCCTGAATAATTTGATGTTTTTAATGAATCTGGCTCTCGTTTTTGTCGGAAATAAATTTTTGTTTACCGGTGTAGGGGGTGCCCGCCCCGCCCCTCCCGTCCTGCAGCAAGTCTTGCTCCGCTTGGCACTGCCATATTATTGATCTTTTTTTTTTTTTTTCTTAATATCATCTGTGGTTAAAATTCGTATTATCGCCCCTGCCATGTATCTCTTCCTACCTTATGAACGACTAATCTTTTGTCGGTAAATTTCCAGATGAACTCCGAATTCACTTTGGTGGACGAAATAATTTTTTTCTGGTGAGTTTTGGTGTGTTTTGGGTTTATCTGCGGCACTCGTGGAGAATGTGGGTCCAGGACAATATTTCACGCAACACCGGTGTTGTGCGAAATATTGTTAACGCGCGAAATCCTATAGACCCCTCCATATTTCACTAGTTTTATAGATTAACTGCTGCCCTGATACATGTTACAGGCAACATAGAGACACTAGCTTTCCATGAGAACACTTAAAAGTAATAATAGCTACTTAAAAGCTTAAAATATCCACGTCAAAAAGTTCAAACAGGAGTACGGTTCTAATCAGGTATAATTAATATTCTTTGTCTGGATACCAGTGCATCTAACTACTCTTATAGAATAATAAGTGTCTCAGAGTACCCTGTGACATGTTTCAGGGCAGCTGTAAGCTGTAAAACATGCAAATCAAAGTGAAAAAGCAAACTTTTTCGTAAGTTACCTAAGTATATTCTTTGATTTGCATGTTTTACAGCATTACAGCTGCCCTGAAACATGTCACAGGGTACTCAGAGACACTTATTATTCTATAAGAGTAGTTAGATGCACTGGTATCCAGACAAAGAATATTAATTATGCCTGGTTAGAACCGTACTCCTGTTTAAACTTTTTGACATGGATATTTTAAGCTTTTAAGTAACTATTATTACTTTTAAGTGTTCTCATGGAAAGCTAGTGTCTCTATGTTGCCTGTAACATGTATCAGGGCAGCAGTTAAGCTGTAAAACCAGTTAAATAAGAGAGATGCATGGAGGGGTCTACAGGATTTAGCGCAAACAACATTTCGCGCAACGCCGGGTGCCTTATCTGCAACCATTTCTGTCGCAAATCACTTTTTTTTATTTTTTTATTATTATTATTTTTTTTTTTATAAGGTTGCAACAAAAATAGCAAAAAATCTACTTGAACCTAACCAAACCTATACCTAACCTAACCATACCTAACCTAACCTAACCTGTACCTAACTAACAAAAAAAAAAAAATTGCCATAGAAACGGTTAGCAGATCAATCCAAAACACAAAAAACTCACCAGAAAAAAATTGTTTTGTCCACCAAAGTGAATTCGGTGTTCATCTGGAATAATATCCCTTATTTATACATCCCTTTTGTCATACACGGCTTTCACTTTACCTTCAAACCTCTTGGCAAGCTGTAACTTTGGTCAAAATCACGGACAAAAATTATCTGATAAGAATAGAATCAGCTATATTAGAATAAACATAAATGAATACAGTTTATTAAAATCAGTCATGCTTGGACAGGTTATAGATTTCAGTTCACCCACTGTGGCAGGAAGTTAACATGGTGCCTAGCAGGATACAGTTGGGCATTTGGGTTCTGGACAGCAGCTTGAGCAGGACAGCAACATGTCCCAGAGTTTTCTAGCAGCCGCTTCCCCTACAGATAACCCTTGTACCTTTTGCGGACTAAACAACATGCTTTTAAGTGTGACTGCTGAAGGAAGATGGCAGCACAGACCTTACAACACTGGCATCTCGTTGTTAGAATATAGAAGGCTGACAAAACTTTTTGCTGTCTTTGAGTGGCGTTGCTATCAGTGCTCTCCACAGACTGTTTTTTCTGCCTCTGCTTGCAAGTTCTGGTTCCAACTACTCGTATATCTATATAGCATATCTATGATCTTACTGATTAATTAGACATTCGCTGGAATGATCCTCCGCTCGAAAGGTCGTGTATTCGTATAATGTGCAGTAGTTATTCACTTGTGGAAACCAAAAATAGAACACTTATTTTTATATAATAATAGTTAGGTTAGCTTACGTTTTGGTTAGGTTAGGTTAGATTTAGGTTTGGTTTAGGATACATTTGGGTTAGGTTTCGTAGACTTATTTAGGTTAAACAAGCGAATCTGATGGTGCGCGATTGCTTGGCTGTCACGGCTGGTTGGCATCGCCAACTCCTGCAAAATATTTATCTTTTAACCCCTACAACAGCCGTCGGATATTAAAAATAACAAGGGGGGTCTGGGAGGGGCCGAAACCCCCTAGCGAGGTTAGGTTACGTAATCAATGCCCAGGCTAGGTTAGTGAACTAACGGGTGGGTCTGGGGAGGCTTTGTGGCAGGGAAGTAGTGGTCAAATGGGAATACCTATTGTATTAAACTTTAGTTTTACCTTTTTTCTTGATATCTTTTGTAACTAAATCAAACCCCACGTCTAACGTAACGTAACCTGATTTACCCTAACCTAACTGGGTAAAGATTAACAAGACTAACCAAGCAATATCTCCTAAACTAAACAATCCACTTGTAATATTACCTTGGAAATAGGTTGAGGGCACCTCCAACCCTCTTAGAAATTCGCTAAATAAGTAGAGATATTTATAAGTTCCATATTAAATAAAAAAAGCTAGGTCAAGAAACTGCCATTGGCGCCTCTTTCCACCTAAAAGTTCTAGCTTTTGATCGCCATTGGAGCTAAATAATTATTGCTACAAGAAGCTATCATGCTCGTGGGTGCTCTTTTATCACAGTTCTGCTACACATTTGATAACAAGTAGACTATTTTGCTGTTTTATCAATAATAACTCCTTTACGTATGTGTCGGCAGATTGGTGTTTTTTAATAGTAATAGAAAGTTGTGGGACATTTGCATATTTTTTAAGCTTTCTATTTTTAAGTTACTCTTCATATCTTGCAGGTGGAGATCTCTAAGGAGGACCTGGCACGCATCATAGCAGACACCAAAGACAACATTGAGTGAGTGTTTGTTAATGTTGATGCCGTGGCCTTCACCCTCACAGTGCTGGTGGCTCCCTCTACAGTAAGGTCTCACATTGGGCGTGTTCAGATTTTGCAAGTTCTCATCAAGCGTCCACAAATAGGGTGGTAGATGATTGGAATATAATCAGTTATCAAGGAGTAAGTGGGGAGTCAATAGGGAGTTTTAAAAGGAGGCTAGACAATTGTATGGATTGGGACAAAAGGTGAATGTAGGTAGTGTAAGTAACAGGAACTTCCACGTGTAGGTCTCCCGGCCTCTTAAAACTTTCTTTTGTAGCTAAAAATTGCTAACCTGATTCTTATTTGGCAATCATTCTCCCCTTGCGGAAACACTTTATCGTATTTGGTGACCATATTCTTGCATTTGGAGAATATTTTCCCTTATGTAAAATGCTCTCTAACTTTTCTTGGTGTATTTCCCAGACAAAAGTTTATCTATTCATCATTTATCATGATCCCAGTTCTCAGCTTCCGGGCCGCCGTGTTGATGACAGGCGAGAGCAGCAGTGTGGCGTGCAGGCGGTGCTTAGATACCAACACTCGCCCACACTTCTTAGTCATTAAAAGAGTCAGATTAAGGAAACTTTATATCTGCCAACCTTCATTCTATCTCTTGGTGTCCAATGATAACCAGGAGGGAGGGAGATTTTAAGCCACCAATCAAGTCACGTTTTGTCTATTGTTTTAATTATTCCCACTCGGTGTATTTTCATTTTGCGAGCTTTCTCCTTCACCAATTAGTCAAAATGCGAGACCT
>JACEEZ010013839.1:0-36422 GCA_016584305.1 Chionoecetes opilio
TTAGCTATTTATCGTGATATTAGCTGTTTTCCTACAATTGAAGTATAAAATCCTCTTTTAGAATAATTTGCACTATAAGTAGCTTCATTACATTAAGCTATTAAATAGAAGAGTAGAGGTATTTATGTGATATAACGGTATATTGCAAGCGTTTTTCCTAGTTTCTTGGAAACTGTAGCGTTATTGTATATATACAAGTAGTTTTACTTATTATATTGCTATAAACCCATAAAATGTAGTGTTTTCAATGATTTTACCTAGTTATCAGTGATATATAGCTGTTTTCGAACAAATTGAAGTATACAATCCTTTTTTTAGAATAATTTGCACCTATAAGTATCTTACATTACATTAAGTTAATAAATAGAAGAGTAAGAGGTTATTTATTGTGATATAACGGTATATTGCAAGCGTTTTTCATAGTTTCTTGTAAACTGAAGCGTTATTGTATATATTCAAGTAGTTTTACTTATCAGATTGCTATAAACCCATAAAATGTAGTGTTTTCAATGATATTAGCTATTTATCGGTGATATATAGCTGTTTTTCCTACAAATTGAAGTATAAAATCCTCTTTTTAGAATAATTTGCACCTATAAGTAGCTTATATAACATTAAGCTATTAAATAGAAGAGTAAGAGGTTATTTATTGTGATATAACGGTATATTGCAAGCGTTTTTCATAGTTTCTTGTAAACTGTAGCGTTATTGTATATATACAAGTAGTTTTACTTATTATATTGCTATAAACCCTTAAAATGTAGTGTTTTCAATGATATTAGCTATTTATCGGTGATATATAGCTGTTTTCCTACAAATTGAAGTATAAAATCCTTTTTTTAGAATAATTTGCACCTATAAAAACCCTTCATTACTTTAAAAATTTTAAAATGGGAAAGTAATGGTTTTTTTTTATTTTATAAAAAGGGGTATTTTGGGAAAAGCGTTTTTCTTTATTTTTCTTGTAAACTGTAGTGTTATTGTATATATACAAGTAGTTTTATTTTTATCTTTATTGCTATAAACCCTTAAAATGTATTTTTTTAAATTGATATTAGCTTTTTTATGGGTTTGATATATAGCTGTTTTCCTAAAAAATTGAATGAAAAATCCTTTTTTTTGAAAAAATTTGCCCCTATAAGAAACTTACATTTTATTAAGCTATTAAATAGAAAGTAAGGGGGGTTTTTATTGTGATATAACGATATTTTTGCCAGCGTTTTTCAAGTTTCTTGTAAACTGTAGCGTTTTTGGGTATATATCCCAAGTGTTTATTTTTTTTTATATTTCTATAAACCCATAAAATGTAGTGTTTTCAATGTTTTTTCCCCTGTTATCAGTGATATATACTTTTTTTCCTACAATTAAAGTATAAAATCCCTTTTTTTGAAAAATTTTTGGCCCCCTATAAGTATCTTACATTACATTAACTAAAAAATTAGAGTAAGGGGGTTATTTATTTTTAAAATAACGGTAATTAAGCTTTTTTTCATAGTTTCTTCTAAACTGAACGTTTTTGTATATATAAAATTTATTTTTTTAACTTTCAGATTGCTAAAAACCCAAAAAAATTGTAGTTTTTTTCAAAAATTAGCTTTTTTAATGGGTGATATATAGCTTTTTTTTCCCTAAAATTGAAGTATAAAATCCTTTTTTTAGAATATTTTGCCCCTATAATATTTACATTACTTTAAGCTATTAAATAAAAGATTTAAGGTTATTTTTTTGTATAAAACCCGGATTTTTGGCCTTTTTTTTAAGCGTTTTTCATAGTTTTTTTTCTAAACTGTAGCTTTATTGTATTTCAAGTAGTTTTACTTATTATTTTGTTTTAAAACCCATAAAATGTAGTTTTTTTTCAATGATATTGGCTATTTTGGGTGATAATAGCTTTTTCCTACAAATTGAAATATAAAATCCTTTTTTTTAGAATTTTTTGGCCCCCTATAAGTAGCTTATTTTAAACTTTAAGCTATTAAATAGAAGAATAAGAGGCTATTTATTTTTATAAAACGTATATTCCAAGCTTTTTTTCATAGTTTCTTGAAAAATTGTACTTTTATTTATATATAAAAGTAGTTTTATTTTATCATTTTGGGCAAAAAAAAAACCCTTTAAATTTTTAAAGGGGTTTTCCAATGATTTAGCTATTTACGTGATATTGCAGTTTTCCTAAAAATTGGGTAAAAAATCCTCTTTTTAGAATTTTTGCACCTATAAGTAGCTTACTTTACTTTAAGTTTATTAAAAAAAGGGAAAAAGGGGTTTTATTTTTTGTTATTAACGGTATATTGCAAGCGTTTTTCATAGCTTCTTCAAAAACTGTAGGTTAGGTAATAATACAATAGTTTTTCCCTTATTAAAAATTGCTATAAACCCATAAAAGGGTAGTTTTTTTCCTAGGGTTTTTAAACTAGTTATCAGTAAATAATACTGTTTTTTTTTCAAATTAAAAGTAAAAAAACCCTTTTTTTTTAAAATTTAATTTTAAACCTCTAAAAGTGGGCTTCCCTTACATTAAGCTTTAAATAAAAGATTAGCGGGTTATTTATTGTGATTAACGGAAATTTGCAACTTTTTTTTTAAATAGTTTTTTTTGAAAACCCGGTAGCGTTATTGTTATATACAATTTTTTTTTAACTTATCATATTTATAAACCCCCTAAAAGTAGTGTTTTAAAAAAATGATATTCCTATTTATCGGGGGAAAAATATAGCTTTTTTCCACAAATTGAAGTAAAAAACCCCTCTTTTTAGAATAATTTCACCTAAAAAGTAGCTTACATTACATTAAGCTATTAAATAGAAGAGTAAGGGTTATTTATTGGGGATAAAAACGGTATATTGAAAGCGTTTTTCATAGTTTTTTTGGGAAACTGTATTTTTATTGTTATATAAAAAAGAAATTTTTAAACTTTTTTAATTGCTATAAACCCTTTAAAATGTAGTGTTTTCAATTTTTTTAGCTATTTTTCGTGATATTAGCGTTTTCCTAAAAAATTGAAGTGTAAAACCCTTTTTTTTTTAGAATAATTTCACCTATAAGTATCTACACTACATTAACTAATCATATAGAGTAAGGGTTATTTATTGTGATAAAACGGTATATTCCCAAAGGTTTTTCATAGTTTCTTCTAAACTGAAGCGTTTTGTATATATACAAGTAGTTTTACTTATCAGATTGCTAAAAAACCCAAAAAATTTTGTGTTTTAAATAATATTGGGCTATTTTATCGGTGATATATAGCTGTTTCCCTAAAAATTTAAGTATAAATCCTTTTTTTAGAATTTTGCACCTAAAAAGTAGCTTACATTACTTAAGTTTTTTTAAATAAAAAAGTAAGAGGTTTTTTTTTGTGATAAAAGGGTTATAATGCAGCGTTTTTTTCATAGTTTTTTTCAAAACCCTGAAAGCTTTTAATTGTATTAACAAGTATTTTACTTATTATATTTTTTATAAACCCAAAATAAAATGTAGTTTTTTTCAATGATTTTTAGTTTATTTTGGGTGATATAAGCTTTTTTCCTACAATTGAATTATAAATCCTCTTTTTAGAAAATTTTGCCCCCTAAAAGAAAGTTTAAACATTACTTTAAAGCTTTTAAAATAAAAGAGTAAGGGGGTTATTTATTGTGATATAAGGGTTTATTTGCAAGCTTTTTTTTCATAGTTTCTTGAAAACTGTGGGCGTTATTGTATATTACAAGTATTTTTCTTACCCAAAATTGCTAAAAAAAACCCCAAAAAAATGTAGGGGTTTTCTTTTAATTAGCTATTTACGGTGATATATAGCTTTTTTTTCCTAAAAATTTTAAATTAAAAAAACCCTTTTTTGGGAATAATCTCCCACCTATAGCTTATTAACATTAAGCTTTTAAAATAAAAAGAGAAAAAGGGTTTTTTATTTATTGTGTATAACGGAAATATTGCAAGCTTTTCCCATTTTTTCTTGAAAAACCTTTTCTTTAAATTGTATTTATACAAGTATTTTATTTAATTAAATTATTTTTATAAACCCAAAAAATGGGGTTGTTTTAATGATATTGGGCTATTTATGGGTGATATTAGCTTTTTTCCCCACAAATTAAAAGTAAAAAATCCTTTTTTTTAAAATTAAATTTGCACCTATAAGTAGTTTACATTACATTAAGCATTAAAAAAGGGTAAAAAGGTTTTTTAAATTGTGATGTAACGGTAATTGAAAAAAAAAGGGGGTTTTTTCATATTTTTCTTGTAAACTGTAGCGTTATTGTATTATACAAAAAGTTTTTACTTATCTATTGCAAATAAACCCAAAAATGTATGTTTTTCAATGATATTAGCTATTTATCTTTGGATATATACTTTTTTTCCACAAATTGAAGTATAAAACCTCTTTTTAGAAAAAATTTGCCCCTATAAGTACTTACTTTACATTAAGCTTTTAAAATAGAAGAGTAAGAGGTTTTTTTAATTGTGTTTAAAACGGAAATATTGCAAGCTTTTTTTTCATATTTTTTCTTGTAAACTGTGCTTTTATTGTATAAAATCCCAAGTTTTTTTTACTTATTATATTGCTAAAAAAACCCATATAAGTAGTTTTTTTCAATGATTTTCCCTTTTTTTAAATCTTGATATTACCCTGTTTTTCCTACAAATTAAAAGTATAAAAATCCTTTTTTTAAATAATTTGCACTTTATAATACCTTTACATTACATTAAGCTAATATAAGGGTAAGAAAAAATTTATTGTGATAAAACGGTATTTCCAAGCTTTTTTTTCATGTTTCTTGTAAACTGTAGCGTTATTGTAATATAAAAGTAGTTTTACTTACATATTGCTAAAAACCCTTAAAATGTAGTGTTTTCAATGATATTAGCTTTTTTTATCGGTTATATATGCTGTTTTCCTAAAAATTTGGAGATAAAAAATTTTTTTTTAGAAAAATTTGCACCTATAAGCAGTTTTACATTACTTTAAAAACCTATTAATAGAAGAGAAAAGATTTTTTATTTATTTTTTTAAAATAAGGGTATATTCAAGCATTTTTCATAGTTTCTTCAAAACTGTAGCGTTTTTTTAAAGTATACAAGTAGTTTTATTTAATCATATTGCTTTTAAACCCATAAAATGTAGTGTTTTCATGATATTAGTATTTTTCGGTGAAAATATAGCTTTTTTCCCCCAAAAAATTGAAAAAATAAAACCCTTTTTTTTGAAAAATTTTTGCACCTATAAAAAGCTTACATTACCTTAAGTTTTATTAAATAAAAGAGTAAGAGGTTATATATTTTTTTTTTTAAACGGAAATATTGCAAGCTTTTTTTTATAGTTTCTTTAAAAATTGGGCGTTATTGTATAAAAAGCAGTTTTACTTATTATATTGCTATAAACCCATAAAATGTAGTGTTTTCAATGATGTTAGCTATTTATCGGTGATATATAGCTGTTTTCCTACAAATTGAAGTATACAATCCTTTTTTTAGAATAATTTGCACCTATAAGTAGCTTACATTACATTAAGCTATTAAATAGAAAAGTAAGAGGAAATTTATTGTGATATAACGGTATATTCCAGGCGTTTTTCATAGTTTCTTGTAAACTGTAGCGTTATTGTATATATACAAGTAGTTTTACTTATTATATTGCTATAAACCCTTAAAATGTAGTGTTTTCAATGATATTAGCTACTTATCAGTGATATATAGCTGTTTTCCTACAAATTGAAGTATAATAATCCTCTTTTTAGAATAATTTGCACCTATAAGTAGCTTACATTATATTAAGCTATTAAATAGAAGAGTAAGAGGTTATTTATTGTTATATAACGGTATATTGCAAGCGTTTTTCATAGTTTCTTCTAAACTGTAGCGTTATTGTATATATACAAGTAGTTTTACTTATTATATTGCTGTAAACCCATAAAATGTAGTGTTTTCAATGATTTTACCTAGTTATCATTGATATATAGCTGTTTTCCTACAAATTGATGTATAAAATCTTTTTTTTAGAATAATTTGCATATATAAGTAGCTTACATTACATTAAGCTAATAAATAGAAAAGTAAGAGGAAATTTATTGTGATATAACGGTATATTCCAGGCGTTTTTCATAGTTTCTTGTAAACTGTAGCGTTATTGTATATATACAAGTAGTTTTACTTATCAGATTGCTATAAACCCATAAAATGTAGTGTTTTCAATAATATTAGCTATTTATCGGTGATATATAGCTGTTTTCCTACAAATTGAAGTATAAAATCCTCTTTTTAGAATATTTTGCACCTATAAGTAGCTTACATTACATTAAGCTATTAAATAGAAGAGTAAGAGGTTATTTATTGTGATATAACGGTATAATGCTAGCGTTTTTCATAGTTTCTTCTAAACTGTAGCGTTATTGTATATATACAAGTAGTTTTACTTATTATATTGTTATAAACCCATAAAATGTAGTGTTTTCAATGATATTAGCTATTTATCGGTGATATATAGCTGTTTTCCTACAAATTGAAGTATAAAATCCTCTTTTTAGAATAATTTGCACCTATAAGTAGCTTACATTACATTAAGCTATTAAATAGAAGAGTAAGAGGTTATTTATTGTGATATAACGGTATATTGCAAGCGTTTTTCATAGTTTCTTGTAAACTGTAGCGTTATTGTATATATACAAGTAGTTTTACTTATCATATTGCTATAAACCCATAAAATGTAGTGTTTTCTATGATATTAGCTATTTATCGGTGATATATAGCTGTTTTCCTACAAATTGAAGTATAAAATCCTCTTTTTAGAATAATTTGCACCTATAAGTAGCTTATATAACATTAAGCTATTAAATAGAAGAGTAAGAGGTTATTTATTGTGATATAACGGTATATTGCAAGCGTTTTTCATAGTTTCTTGTAAACTGTAGCGTTATTGTATATATACAAGTAGTTTTACTTATTATATTGCTATAAACCCATATAATGTAGTGTTTTCAATGATTTTACCTAGTTATCAGTGATATATAGCTGTTTTCCTACAAATTGAAGTATACAATCCTTTTTTTAGAATAATTTGCACATATAAGTAGCCTACATTACATTAAGCTAATATATAGAAGAGTAAGAGGAAATTTATTGTGATATAACGGTATATTCCAAGCGTTTTTCATAGTTTCTTGTAAACTGTAGCGTTATTGTATATATACAAGTAGTTTTACTTATCATATTGCTATAAACCCTTAAAATGTAGTGTTTTCAATGATATTAGCTATTTATCGGTTATATATAGCTGTTTTCCTACAAATTGATGTATAAAAAATTCTTTTTAGAATAATTTGCACCTATAAGTAGCTTACATTACATTAAGCTATTAAATAGAAGAGTAAGATGTTATTTATTGTTATATAACGGTATATTGCAAGCATTTTTTATAGTTTCTTCTAAACTGTAGCGTTATTGTATATATACAAGTAGTTTACTTATTATATTGTTTATAACCCTATAATATAGTGTTTTCAATGATTTTACCTAGTTATCAGTGATATTAGCTGTTTTCCTACAAATTGAAGTATAAAATCCTCTTTTTAGAATAATTTGCACCTATAAGTAGCTTACATTACATTAAGCTATTAAATAGAAGAGTAAGAGGTTAGTTATTGTGATATAACGGTATATTGCAAGCGTTTTTCATAGTTTCTTGTAAATTGTAGCGTTATTGTATATATACAAGTAGTTTTACTAATTATATTGCTATAAAGCCATAAAATGTAGTGTTTTCAATGATTTTAGCTAGTTATCAGTGATATATAGCAGTGTACCTACAAATTGAAGTATAAAATCCTTTTTTTAGAATAATTTGCAAATATAAGTAGCTTACATTACATTAAGCTTATAAATAGAAGAGTAATAGGTTATTTATTGTGATATAAAGGTATAATGCTAGTGTTTTTCATAGTTTCTTATAAACTGTAGCGTTATTGTATATATACAAGTAGTTTTACTTATCATATTGCTATAAACCCATAAAATGTAGTGTTTTCAATGATATTAGCTATTTAACGGTGATATATA
This sequence comes from Chionoecetes opilio, assembly GCA_016584305.1. Taxonomy (NCBI): domain Eukaryota; kingdom Metazoa; phylum Arthropoda; class Malacostraca; order Decapoda; family Majidae; genus Chionoecetes; species Chionoecetes opilio. Next base: position 8,044 of record JACEEZ010013839.1, read on the forward strand.
GATGTTTTCCTACAAATTGAAGAATAAAATCCTTTTTTTAGAATAATTTGCACCTATAATGAGCTTACATTACATTAAGCTATTAAATAGAAGAGTAAGAGGTTAAATATTGTGATATAACGGTATATTGCAAGCGTTTTTCATAGTTTCTTCTAAACTGTAGCGTTATTGGATATATACAAGCAGTTTTACTTATTATATTGCTATAAACCCATAAAATGTAGTGTTTTCAATGATGTTAGCTATTTATCGGTGATATATAGCTGTTTTCCTACAAATTGAAGTATACAATCCTTTTTTTAGAATAATTTGCACCTATAAGTAGCTTACATTACATTAAGCTATTAAATAGAAAAGTAAGAGGAAATTTATTGTGATATAACGGTATATTCCAGGCTTTTTTTCATAGTTCTTGTAAACTGTAGCGTTATTGTATATATACAAGTAGTTTTACTTATTATATTGTTTATAAACCCTTAAATGTAGTGTTTTCAATGATATTAGCTACTTATCAGTGATATATAGCTGTTTTCCTACAAATTGAAGTATAATAATCCTCTTTTTAGAATAATTTGCACCTATAAGTAGCTTACATTATATTAAGCTATTAAATAGAAGAGTAGGAGGTTATTTATTGTTATATAACGGTATATTGCAAGCGTTTTTCATAGTTTCTTCTAAACTGTAGCGTTATTGTATATATACAAGTAGTTTTACTTATTATATTGCTGTAAACCCATAAAATGTAGTGTTTTCAATGATTTTACCTAGTTATCATTGATATATAGCTGTTTTCCTACAAATTGATGTATAAAATCTTTTTTTTAGAATAATTTGCATATATAAGTAGCTTACATTACATTAAGCTAATAAATAGAAAAGTAAGAGGAAATTTATTGTGATATAACGGTATATTCCAGGCGTTTTTCATAGTTTCTTGTAAACTGTAGCGTTATTGTATATATACAATAGTTTTACTTATCAGATTGCTATAAACCCATAAAATGTAGTTTTTTCAATAATATTAGCTATTTATCGGGATATATAGCTGTTTTCCTACAATTGAAGTATAAAATCCTCTTTTTAGAAATTTTGCACCTATAAGTAGCTTACATTACATTAAGCTATTAAATAGAAGAGTAAGAGGTTATTTATTGTGATATAACGGTATATTGCAAGCGTATTTCATTGTTTCTTGTAAACTGTAGCGTTATTATATATATACAAGTAGTGTTACTTATCATATTGCTATAAACCCATAAAATTTAGTGTTTTCAATGATATTAGCTATTTATCGGTGATATATAGCTGTTTTCCTACAAATTGAAGTATAAAATCCCCCTTTTTAGAATAATTTGCACCTATAAGTAGCTTACATTACATTAAGCTATTAAATAGAAGAGTAAGAGTTATATATTGTGATATAACGGTATTTTGCAAGCGTTTTTCATAGTTTCTTCTAAACTGTAGCGTTATTGTATATATATAATAGTTTTTACTTATCATATTGCTATAAACCCAAAAAATGTAGTTTTTTTAAAGATATTAGCTATTTATCGGTGATATATAGCTGTTTTCCTAAAAATTAAAGTAAAAAATCCTCTTTTCAAATTTTGCACCTTAAAGCTTCTTACATTCTATTAAATAAAGTAAAGGTTTTTTTATTGTGTTAACGTTTTGAAAGCGTTTTTCACTTTTTTTTCAAAAATGTAGCGTTATTGTTTTAAAACCCCGTATTTTTTCTTTTTATATTGCTAAAAAGCCAAAAATTATTTTTTAAATTTTTTTTAGCTAGTTATCAGGAATATAGTTTTTCCCCTCAAATTAAATTTAAAACTTTTTTTTTTTTTTGAATATTTAACCTTAAGTACTTACTTCTTAAGCTTTTAAATAGAAGAGTAGAGGTTTTTTTTTTGATAAAACGGTATATTCCAAGCGTTTTTCATAGTTTCTTGTAACCTGTGCGTTATTGTATATATACATTTTTATTTTTTATTTGCTTAAACCCAAAAAAGTAGTTTTTTCAAGATTTTCCCTAGTTTAGGGTATAACATGTACCTCAAATGAATTTAAAAAAATTTTTTTTTTTAGAAAAATTTGCAAATATAAGTGCTTCATTACCTTAAACTAAAAAATAGAAAGAAATGGGGTTTTTATTGTGATATAAGGTAAAATCATGTTTTTCATATTTTTTTTTTTCTTTTTAAACTGTAGCGTTATTGAAATATAACAAGTATTTTTTTTCTTATAAATTTTGCTAAAAACCCTTTAAAAATGTATTTTTCAATGATATTCTATTTTGGGTTTTATACTTTTTCCAAAAAATTGAAGCAAAAAATTCTTTTTAGAAAAATTTGCACTTAAGACTTCATTACTTTAAGCTATTAATAAAAGTAGATTTTTTATTTTTATAACGGTATTTGCAAGCTTTTTTCATATTTTTCTTCTAAACTGTACTTATTGTATATATACAGTGTTTTCTTTTTATTTTGCTAAAACCCCCAAAAATATAGTGTTTCAATTATTTTACCTTGTTTCAGTGAATTGCTGTTTCCCTAAAAATTAAAGTTAAAATCCTCTTTTTAGAATATTTGACCTAAAATCCCTTTACATTACTTTAGCTTTTAAATAAAAGAGTAAGGTTATTTTTTGGATATAACGTTATTGAAAGCGTTTTTCATATTTTTCTTTTTTAAACTGTAGCGTTTTTGTATATTCAATTTTTTTACTAATTATATTGCAAAAAAGCCAAAAAATTAGTGTTTTCCCATGATATTCTATTTATCATATATTACAGTGTCCCTAAAAATTTGAAGTAAAAAACCCTTTTTTTGAAAATTTGCAAATAAAAGTATCTTACATTACTTAACTAAAAAAAGAAAGTTATTTAATTTTAAAATTTTTATTAAAAGAGGATTTTATATTTAAAATTTGTGGAAAAACATTTATATACACCAAAAACTAGCTAATATCTTGAAAACACAAATTTTTTGGGGTTTATGAAATATGTAAGGGAAACTACTTTTAATATACATAACGCTACATTTTCAAAAAAACTTAAAAACGCTTGCATATCCCGTTAATCCAAATAAATAACCTCTTACCCCTTCTTTTATTAGTTTAATGAATGTAAGCATTTTAAGGTGATCTTCTCAAAAAAGAGGATTTTTATTTAAATTTGTAAAAAAACAGCTATATATCACCGATAATAGCTAAACTTAAAAACCAAACATTTTAGGGGTTTTGAAATATGATAAAAAAACTACTTGATAATACAATCGTACAGTTTTAAAAGAATAAAAACGTTTGCAATTACTTTTTCACACTAAAACCTATTACTCTTTTATTTAATTGTTTAAATGTAATATAGCTACTTATGGTGCAAATTATTCTAAAAAGGGATTTTTTTTTCAATTTGGGGAAAAACGCTATTATCACCATAACTGCTAATACATTGAAAACACACATTTATGGTTTATAGCAAAAATTCGTAAAACTCTTGTATATTAAAATAACGTTAAAGTTTACAAGAACTATAAAACGCTTGCAATATCCCGAAAACCAAAAAAAAAAATAACCTCTTACTCTTCTATTTATTAGCTTAATTAATGAAAGCTACTTATGGGTCATCTTACTCAAAAAAGGGTTTTTATACTTAAATTATAGAAAACAGCTATATATCCCGATAACTAGCAAATATTTGAAACACCATTTTTGGTTATGCAATATGATAAGTAAACTACTTGTATATATCAAAAAAGCTACGTTTACAAGAAACTTAAAAAACGCTTGCAATATACCGTTATAAAAAATAAAAAACCTATTACTCCTCTATTTTTAGCTTAAGTATTAAGCTCTTGGGTCAATTATTCAAAAAGAGGTTTTTTTTACTTCATTTGTAGGAAACGCTATAATCACCGTAACTAGCTAACAATTCTTTAAAAAACACTACATTTTATGGTTTTATAGCTTTTAAAAGTAAAAATACTTGATAACAATACGCTACAGTTTACAAAAAACTATGAAAATGCTTGCAAATCCCGTTAATCAAAATTTATAACCTCTTACTCTTATTTTAATAGTTTAATGAAATTTAAAGCTCTTATAGGTGAAAATTTATTCTAAAAAAAGGAATTTTCATAAATTTGGGAAAAACAGCTATATATCACCGATAACTAGCTAATATCATTGGAAAAAAAACAAAAAAAAACACTACATTTTATGGGTTTTTTTATAGCAATATGATAAGTTAAACTACTTGAGATATACAATAACGCTAACAGTTTACAAGAAGACTATGAAAAAACGCTTGCATAGACAGTTATATCACAATAAATCACCTCTTATTTTATTCTATTTTTTTTTATTAGCTTATGTATTTTTAGCTACTTATAGTGCATCTTACTCTAAAAAAGAGGATTTTATTCTTTCATTTGTAGGAAAACAGCTATATATCCCAATAACTAGCGAATATAATTGAAAACACTACAATTTTATGGGTTTATAGCAATATGATTAGTCAAACTACTGTATATATACAATAACGGCTATAGTTTACAATAAACTATGAAAAACGCTTGCAATATACAGTTCTATCACATTAAATAACCTACTTGACTTCTTCTATTTAATAGCTTAATTGTAAGTTTAAGCTACTTATAGGTGCAATTATTCTAAAAAGAGGAATTTTATACATCAATTTATAGAAAACAGCTATATATCACCGGATAACTAGCTAACATTATTGAAAACACTAACATTTTCTGGTTTTATAGCAATATGATAGTAAAAGTACTTGTATATATACAATAACGCTAACAGTTTACAAGAAACTATGAAAACGCTTGCAATAAACCATTATAGTCACAATAACAAACCTATTACTCTTCTATTTATTAGCTTCATGTACTGTAAGCTACTTATAGGTGCAAATTATTTTTAAAAAGAGGAGTTTATACTTCAGTTTGTAGGAAACAGCGTTTGTTAGAAATAATATCCAACCGATAACTAGCTAATATCATTGAAAACACTACATTTTTAATGGGTTTAAAGCAATATGATAAGTAAAACAACTTTTCTTATACAAATAACGCTACTAGTTTACAAGGAAACTATAGAACGCTTGCAATATACAGTTGTGTGTTCAACAATAAATAACCTCTTACTCTTCTATTTAATGCTTTAGTTAATGTAAGCTACTTGGTATTTGTGCAAATTAATTCTAAAAAGAGGATTTTATACTTCAATTTGTAGAAAACATCTACATATCACCGATAAACTAGCTAATATCATTGAAACACTACATTTTAAATGGGTTTATAGCAATATGATAAGTAAAACTACTTGTATATATAAAATACCTTACAGTTTTTAGAAACTATGAAAAACGCTTTCAATATACCGTTATATCACAATAAATAACCTCCTACTCTTCTATTTATTAGCATTATGTAAATGTAAGCTACTTATAGGGGTGCAAATCTTATCAAAAAAGAGGATTATATACTTCGCATTTGTTGGAAAAACAGCTATATATCACCGATAACTAGCTAATATCATTGAAAACACTACATTTTATGGGTTATATAGCATAAATAGTAAAACTACTTGTATATAACTAATCACGTTACATTTACAAGAAACTATGAAAAACTCTGCAATATACCGTTATATAAAAATACAATAACATCATAATCTTTATATTTAGATAGCTTAATGTAATGTAAGCTACTTATAGTCAAATTATTCCTAAAAAGAGGATTTTATACTTCAATTTGTAGAAAAAACTATATATCGTCGATAACTAGCTACTATCATTTAAAACACTACTTTTACTGGGTTTCGAGCAAATATAAGTAAAACTACTTTATATATCATAACGCTACAGTTTACAAGAAACTATGAAAACTGCTTGCAATATACAGTTATATCACAATAATAACCTCTTACTCTTCTATTTAATAGCTTTTAGTTAATGTAAGCTACTTATAGGTGCAACTTATTCTAAAAAAGGGATTTTATACTTCCTATTTGTAGGAAAACAGCTATCTTCACCGATAACTACTAATATCATTGTAAAAACACAACTTTTTATGGTTTATATCAATGTGAATAAGTGAAAACTACTTGTATTATACCATAACGCTACAGTTTACAAGAAACTATGAAAATGCATGCAATATACCGTTTACATCACAATAAATAACCTATTATCTTCTATTTATTAGCTTAATGTAAGTAAGCTAGTATAGTGTGCATCTTAATTCTAAAAAGAGGATTTTATACTTCAATTTGGGAGGAAAACAGCTATAATTCCGATAACTACTAATATCATTGAAAACACTACATTTTATGGGTTTATAGCAATAAGATAAGTAAAACTACTTAAATATATACAATAACGTTACAGTTTACAAGAAACTTTGAAAAACGCTTGCAATATACCGTAATATCACAATAAATAGCCTCTTACTCTTCTATTTATTAGCTTAATGTACTGTAAGCTACTTATAGGTGCATCTTACTCTAAAAAGAGGATTTTATTCTTCAATTTGTAGGAAAACAGCTATATATCACCGATAACTAGCTAATATCATTGAAAACACTACATGTTATGGGTTTATAGCAATATGATAAGTAAAACTACTTGTATATATACAATAACGCTACAGTTTACAAGAAACTATGAAAAACGCTTGCAATATACAGTTATATCACACTAAATAACCTATTACTCTTCTATTTAATAGCTTAATATAATGTAAGCTACTTATAGGTGCAAATTATTCTAAAAAAAGGATTTTATACTTCAATATATAGGAAAACAGCTATATATCACCGATAACTAGCTAATATCATTGAAAACACTACATTTTATGGGTTTATAGCAATATGATAAGTAACACTACTTGTATATATACAATAACGCTACAGTTTACAAGAAACTATGAAAAACGCTTGCAATATACCGTTATATAACAATAAATAACCTATTACTCCTCTATTTATTAGCTTAATGTAATGTAAGCTACTTATAGGTGCAAATTATTCTAAAAAGAGGATTTTATACTTCAATTTGTAGGAAAACAGCTATATATCACCGATAACTAGCTAATATCATTGAAAACACAACATTTTATGGGTTTATAGCAATATGATAAGTAAAACTACTTGTATATATACAATAACGCTACAGTTTACAAGAAACTATGAAAAACGCTTGCAATATACAGTTATATCACAATTAATAACCTCTTACTCCTCTATTTAATAGCTTTATGTAATGTAAGCTACTTATAGGTGCAAATTATTTTAAAAAGAGGATTTTATACTTCAATTTGTAGGAAAACAGCTATATATCACCGATAACTAGCTGATATCATTGAAAACACAACATTTTATGGGTTTATAGCAATATGATAAGTAAAACTACTTTTATATATACAATAACGCTACAGTTTACAAGAAACTATGAAAAACGCTTGCAATATACAGTTATATCACAATAAATAACCTATTACTCTTCTATTTTATAGCTTAATGTAATGTAAGCTACTTATATGTGCAAATTATTCTAAAAAGAGGATTTTATACTTCAATTTATAGGAAAACAGCTATATATCACCGATAACTAGCTAATATCATTGAAAACACTACATTTTATGGGTTTATAGCAATATGATAAGTAAAACTACTTGTATATACACAATAACGCTACAGTTTACAAGAAACTATGAAAAACGCTTGCAATATACAGTTATAACATAATAAATAACCTCTTACTCTTCTATTTATTAGCTTAATGTAATGTAAGCTACTTATAGGTGCATCTTACTCTAAAAAGAGGATTTTATACTTCAATTTGTAGGAAAACAGCTATATATCACCGATAACTAGCTAATATAATTGAAAACACTACATTTTATGGGTTTATAGCAATATGATAAGTAAAACTACCTGTATATATACAATAACGCTATAGTTTACAAGAAACTATGAAAAACGCTTGCAATATACAGTTATATCACACTAAATAACCTATTACTCTTCTACTTAATAGCTTAATGTAATGTAAGCTACTTATAGGTGCAAATTATTCTAAAAAGAGGATTTTATACTTCAATTTGTAGGAAAACAGCTATATATCACCGATAACTAGCTAATATCATTGAAAACACAACATTTTATGGGTTTATAGCAATATGATAAGTAAAAATACTTGTATATATACAATAACGCTCCAGTTTACAAGAAACTATGAAAAACGCTTGCAATATACCGTTATATCACAATTAATAACCTCCTACTCTTATATTTAATAGCTTAATGTAATGTAAGCTACTTATAGGTGCAGATTATTCTAAAAAGAGGATTTTATACTTCAATTTGTAGGAAAACAGCTATATATCACCGATAACTAGCTAATATCATTAAAAACACTACATTTAATGGGTTTATAGCAATATGATAAGTAAAACTACTTGTATATATACAATAATGCTTCAGTTTACAAGAAACTATGAAAAACGCTTGCAATATAGAGTTATATCACAATAAATAACCTCTTACTCTTCTATTTAATAGCTTTATGTAATGTAAGCTACTTATAGGTGCTAATTATTCTAAAAAGAGGATTTTATACTTCAATTTGTAGGAAAACAGCTATATATCACCGATAACTAGCTAATATCATTGAAAACACTACATTTTATTGAATGTATCAATTGTATCACAATATAGTCTCAAACTCCTATTATAAGGTTACAGTAGTTTAAAATAGAAATTTCTAACCAAAACAACTATAATACCACATATTAAATTTCTCTATCAAGAAAAGGGCTGAATAATGTCAATTTTCGACATTTTTTAGACCTGCAAAAATGCATTAAAACACTTGAAAAAACGTTGTTTTTAAGAATAAAATTGATGTATAAATTTCATGAAAAATATATATTTTAAGCTCTTAAAGTAGTCGTCCAGACCATTTCATCATTCCTGATTTAATGCAGTCAAATCATAGCCATTGACGAGTATATCAACAATACGTCGTCACTTTTTGTATCCAGTCAGCCGTTTTTAAATTTAAATTCATGCCCATCTATGCACTTTTGAGCCTCAGATAGCTCCTTTCCCACACTCATCATTCGCCTGATCAGAGCACGTCACACACAGACGATAATAAACATACTTTGATATCCTTCGGTTTCTGAAATGAATCCATCACTCTGCATCCTGTATTGGTCAGCATGCTATCTTCAACACTAGCTAAGGTTCCCGTGACGACCACCCTCTCTTCCCCACGACACGCCATGGAAATCACAGTTGAAAAATCTAACGTCCGGGTTTTGGACTGATGAATAGTTTATTTATGCTATTGTCTTCACATCTGTTTATAAGTTTCCAGCGTTGACGATCACCTGGTTACCCACACGGCCTGGAAATTTTGGATCCTTCTGTGTTAGGTTAGGTTAGTTTTATGACTTTGTGGTTAAGGTAAGGTAGGTTAGGTATACTTGTGGTTAAGGTTAGGTAGGTTAGGTATACTTTGTGGTTAAGGTTAGGTTAGGTATACTTTGTGGTTAAGGTTAAGGTTAGGTTAGGTATACTTTGTGGTTAAGGTTAGGTTAGGTTAGGTATACTTTGTGGTTAAGGTTAGGTTAGGTAGGTATACTTTGTGGTTAAGGTTAGGTTAGGTTAGGTATACTTTGTGGTTAAGGTTAGGTTAGGTTAGGTATACTTTTTGTTAAGGGTTTAGGTTAGGTTAGTTAGGTATACTTTGTGGTTAAGGTTAGGTTAGGTTGGGTATACTTTTGGTTAAGGTTAGGTTAGGTTAGGTATACTTTGTGGTTAAGGTTAGGTTAGGCTATTTTAGGTATACTTTGTGGTTAAGGTTAGGTTAAGCTTAGGTATACTTTGTGGTTAAGGTTAGGTTAGGTTAGGTATCTTTGTGTTTAAGGTTTAGGTTAGGTTAGGTTAGGTATACTTTGTGGTTAAGGTTAGGTTAGGTTAGGTATACTTTGTGGTTAAGGTTAGGTTAGGTATACTTTTGGTTAAGGTTAGGCTAGGTTAGGTTAGGTATACTTTGTGGTTAAGGTTAGGTTAGTATACTTTGTGGTTAGGGTTAGGTTGGTAGGTATACTTTGTGGTTAAGGTTAGGTTAGGTTAGGTATACTTTGTGTTAAAGGTTAGGTTAGGTTAGGTATACTTTGTGGTTAAGGTTAGGTTAGGTTAGGTATACTTTGGGGTTTTAAAGGGTTTTTAGGTTAGGTTAGGTATACTTTGTGGTTAAGGTAGGTTAGGTTAGGTATACTTTGTGGTTAAGGTTAGGTTAGGTTAGGTATACTTTGTGGTTAAGGTTAGGTTAGGTTAGGTATACTTTGTGGTTAAGGTTAGGTTAGGTTAGGTATACTTTGTGGTTAAGGTTAGGTTAGGTTAGGTTAGGTATCTTTGTGGTTAGGTAGGTTAGGTTAAGGTTTAGGTTAGGTGGTATACTTTGTGGTTAAGGTTAGGTTAGGTTAGGTATACTTTGTGGTTAAGGTTAGGTTGTTAGGTTTAGGTTAGGTTGGGTATACTTTGTGGTTAAGGTTAGGATAGGTTAGGTATACTTTGTGGTTAAGGTTAGGTTAGGTTAGGTTAGGTTAGGTATACTTTGTGGTTAAGGTTAGGTTAGGTATACTTTGTGGTTAAGGTTAGGCTAGGTTAGGTTAGGTATCTTTGTGGTTAAGGTTAGGTTAGGTATACTTTGTGGTTAAGGTTAGTTAGGTTGGGTATACTTTGTGGTTAAGGTTAGGTTAGGTTAGGTATACTTTGTGGTTAAGGTTAGGTTAGGTTAGGTTACTTTGTGGTTAAGGTTAGTGTTTAAAGGTATACTTTGTGGCTAGGGTTAGGTTAAGTTAGGTTAGGTTAGGTATACTTTGTGGTTAAGGTTAGGTTAGGTTAGGTTTTTACATATAGTGACTTTCATGATTTTTTGGGGAGCCATAAATCACTTATATTTGCTTCCCCCACCCAAAAACCCCGTATTCCCGCCAGTTCCCCAGGCTTGTTGGCTATAGGGAAGAAAAAAAAGATGGGGGTGAAGGACTTCTTCCAAAGTTTTACCCACGCCTGCACACACGCCTCCTTCCCACACACACACGCTTGCATACACGCCTCCTTCCCACACACACGCCTGCACACAACGCCTCCTTCCCACACACACGCCTGCAGACACGTTTCCCTTCCCACACACACGCCTGCAGACACGCTTCCTTCCCACACACACACGCCTGCACACCGACACCCTTCCCACACAGACGCGCCACACACAAAACACGCCTGCACACACGCCTCCTTCCCACACACACGCCTCCTTCCCACACACACGCTTCCTTCCCACACACACGCCTGCCACACTGACATCCTTCCCACACACACGCCTGCACACACGTCTGCACACCGACACCCTTCTTACACACACGCCTACTTCCCACACACACGCCTGCACACACGCCCTCCACACACGTGCGTGTTGTGTGTGTATGTGTGTGTGGGAAGAGTGTCGGTCACAGCGACAGATTCACTGTCTGACACCGAAGTACAATCGGTCATCATAACATTTGCCGACAGGTGTCAGACAGAGTGTCTGCGGGCGTCCCTGTTCTGACGTCATCATAACAGTCGTAGCCCTGTTGGAGGGAAGATTTTTTTTTCGCGCGCTTTTTACAAAAGTCGTGTTTTTTACGGAAATAAGGCCTGGAAATTTATTATTTTTGGTGGATTAGGTGTTTTGAATCAACATAATTAGGCAAAAAAAAAATGGGTCTGGACGACTACTTTAATATAAAATATAGTTGTGTAAAAGTGCTGAATAATGTCAAATTTTGACATTTTTTAGCCCTTCAAAAATGCATTAAAACACTTGAAAAAAGATGTTTTTAAGAATAAAATTGATACATAAATTTCATGAAAATACATTTTTTAAGCTCTTAATATTATAAAATATAGTTGTGTAAAAGTGCTGAACAAAGTCAAATTTTGACATTTTTTTAAAGGGTTTCAAAATGCATTAAAATACTTGAAAAACGTTGTTTTTAGGATTTAAAATTGATCCCTAAAATTCATGAAAAAGCATATTTTTAGCTCATAACATTGTAAAATATAGTTGTATAAAAGTGCTGAATAATGTCAAATTTCGACATTTTTTAGCTATTCAAAAAAACATTAAAATACTTGAAAAAACATTGTTTTCAGATTAAAATTGAAATCTAAATTTCATGAAAAATACATATTTTTAGCTATTAATTTTGTAAAATATAGTTGTAGCAAATATCAAAAGCTATTTAGGTACAGATATAAAGAAATATACTTCAATTAGTAGAAAAAAAAAAAACTCTTCCACTGAAAAACTAGCTAAAATCATTGAAAACACTACGTTTTAAGGGTTTATAGCCATATGATAAGTAAAACTACTTGTATATATACAATAACGCTACAGTTTACAAGAAACTATGAAAAACACTTGCAATATACCGTTATATCACAAAAAATAACCTCTTACTCTTCTATTTAATAGATTTATGTAATGTAAGCTACTTATAGGTGCAAATCATTCTAAAAAGAGGATTTTATACTTCAATTTGTAGGAAAACAGTTATATATCACCGATAACCAAATAATATATTTGAAAACACTACATTTATGGGTTTATAGCAATATGATAAGTAAAACTACTTGTATATATACAATAACGCTACAGTTTACAAGAAACTATGAAAACGCTTGCAATATACCGTTATTTCACAAGAATAAACCTATTACACATCTATTTATTAGCTTAATGTAATGAAAGCTACTTATAGGTGCAAATTATTTTAAAAAGAGGATTTTATACTTCAATTTGTAGGAAAACAGCTATATATCACCGATAACTAGCTGATATCATTGAAAACACAACATTTTATGGGTTTATAGCAATATGATAAGTAAAACTATTTTTATTTTATACAATAACGCTACAGTTTACAAGAAACTATGAAAAACGTTGAAATATACAGTTATATCACAATAAATAACCTATTACTCTTCTATTTTATAGCTTAATGTAATGTAAGCTACTTATATGTACAAATTATTCTAAAAAGAGGATTTTATACTTCAATTTATAGGAAAACAGCTATATATCACCGATAACTAGCTAATATCATTGAAAACACTACATTTTATGGGTTTATAGCAATATGATAAGTAAAAGTACTTGAATATACACAATAACGCTACAGTTTACAAGAAACTATGAAAAACGCTTGCAATATACAGTTATAACACAATAAATAACCTCTTACTCTTCTATTTATTAGCTTAATGTAATGTAAGCTACTTATAGGTGCATCTTACTCTAAAAAGAGGATTTTATACTTCAATTTGTAGGAAAACAGCTATATATCACCGATAACTAGCTAATATAATTAAAAAACACTACATTAGGGTTTATAGCAATATGAAAGTAAAAACACCTGTATATATACAATAACGCTATAGTTTACAAGAAACTATGAAAAACGCTTGCAATATAGTTATATCACACTAAATAACCTATTACTCTTCTATTTAATAGCTTAATGTAATGTAAGCTATTTATAGGTGCAAATTATTCTAAAAAGAGGATTTTATACTTCAATTTGTAGGAAAACAGCTATATATCACCGATAACTAGCTAATATCATTGAAATCACTACATTTTATGGGTTTTATGCAATATGATAAGTAAAAATATTTGTATATATACAATAACGCTTCAGTTTACAAAAAAACTATGAAAAACGCTTTTGCAATTTTACGTTATATCACAAAAAAATAGCCTCTTACTCTTCTTTTTAATAGCTTTATGTAATGAAAGCTACTTATGGGGTGCTAATTATTCTAAAAGAGGATTTTATACTTAATTTGTAGGAAAACAGCTATATATCACCGATAACTAGCAAATATAATTGAAAACACAAACATTTTATGGGTTTATAGCAATATGATAAGTAAAACTAATTGTATATATACAATAACGCTACAGTTTACAAAAAAAACTATGAAAAACCGCTTGCAATATACAGTTATATCACAATAAATAACCCTTTTATCCTTCTATTTATTAGCTTAATGAAATGAAAGCTACTATAGGTGCAAATTTTTCTAAAAAGAGGATTTTATACTTCAATTTGTAGGAAAAACAGTTATATATCACCGATAACTAGCTAATTCATTGAAAACACAAACATTTTATGGTTTAGAGCAATATGATAAGTAAAACTACTTGTATATAACAATAATGCTTCAGTTTACAAGAAACTATGAAAAACGCTTGCAATATACATTTATATCACAATAAATAAACCTCTTACTCTTCTATTTAATAGCTTTATGTAATGTAAGCTACTTATAGGTGCAAATTATTCTAAAAAAGAGGATTTTATACTTAAATTTTGTAGGAAAAACAGCTATATATCACCGATAACTAGCTAATATCATTGAAAACACTACATTTTATTGAATGTATCAATTGTATCACAATATAGTCTCAAACTCCTATTATAAGCTTACAGTAGTTTAAAATAGAAATTTCTAACCAAAACAACTATAATACCACATATTAAATTTCTCTATCAAGAAAAGGGCTGAATAATGTCAATTTTCGACATTTTTTAGACCTGCAAAAATGCATTAAAACACTTGAAAAAACGTTTTTTTTAAGAATAAAATTGATGTATAAATTTAAATGAAAAATACTATTTTAAGCTCTTAAAAGTAGTCGTCCAGACCATTTCATCATTCCTGATTTAATGCAGTCAAATCATAGCCATTGACGAGTATATCAACAATACGTCGTCACTTTTTGTATCCAGTCAGCCGTTTTTAAATAATCCGCAATCAAAATCTGCAAATTCCCCGAGTTCTCAAAACGCACTCAAGATTTGCAGACGTCAGGCTCAGGCTCCGTGACGTACCTTTCAGGGAGGGCTCATCTTCCCGCGCTGATCAGAGGCACGTAAACACAGGGGATAAATATAACAGTACTTGAAGATATTTGGGTTTTTCTGAATAGATTTTTTTGCTATATGCCACATGCATGCATCCTTTATGGGTGCAGCATGTTTCCCTTCCCACACACCACGCCTGCACACCGACCCCCTTTTCCCACACACACGCCTGGGAAATACTTTGGAACTCATCCTTTCCCGGGCTTTGACTGAAATGAACTACCCCCACTGTATTTGTAGCTTTTATACTTAACATCTGTAAGGGTCCAGCGTGCGCTCAGCCTTGGTTAACCCACACGACCGCTATGAAATATGAGGTGCCTCAAAAAATTCTAAGCCCCAGTTAGGTTAGGTTAGGTATACTTTGGGCTAAGGTTAGGTTAGGTTAGGTATACTTTGTGGTTAAGGTTAGGTTAGGTTAGGTATCTTTGTGGTTAAGGTTAGGTTAGGTATACTTGGGGTTTAAGGTTAGGTTAGGTTAGGTATACTTTGTGGTTAAGGTTAGGTTAGGTTAGGTATACTTGTGGTTAAGGTTAGGTTAGGTTAGGTATACTTTGGGGTTTTAAGGTTAGGTTAGGTTAGGTATACTTTGGGGTTAAGGTTAGGTTAGGTTAGGTATACTTTTGGTTAAGGTTAGGTTAGGTTAGGTATACTTTTTGGTTAAGGTTAGGTTAGGTTAGGTATACTTTGTGGTTAAGGTTAGGTTAGGCTAGGTTAGGTATACTTTGTGGTTAAGGTTAGGTTAAGTAGGTATACTTTTGTGGTTAAGGTTAGGTTGGGTTTTAGGTATACTTTGTGTTTAAGGTTAGGTTAGGTTAGGTTAGGTACTTTGTGGTTAAGGTTTTAGGTTTAGGTATACTTTGTGGTTAAGGTTAGGCTAGGTTAGGTTAGGTATACTTTGTGGTTAAGGTTAGGTTGGGTTTATACTTTGTGGTTTAGGGTAGGTTAGGTTAGGTATACTTTGTGGTTAAGGTTAGGTTAGGTTAGGTATACTTTGTGGTTAAGGTTAGGTTAGGTTAGGTATACTTTGTGGTTAAGGTTTTAGGTTAGGTTAGGTATACTTTGTGGTTAAGGTTAGGTTAGGTTAGGTATACTTTGTGGTGAAGGCTGGGTTAGGTTAGGTATACTTTGTGGTTTAAGGTTAGGTTAGGTTAGGTTAGGTATACTTTGTGGTTAAGGTTGGGTTTGGCTAGGTATACTGGGGTTTTAAGGTTAGGTTAGGTTAGGAAAATTTTGTGGTTAAGGTTAGGTTAGGTTAGGTTAGGTAAAACTTTGTGGTTAAGGTTAGGTTAGGTTAGGTATACTTTGTGGTTAAGGTTAGGTTAGGTTTTGGGGTTAGGTATACTTTGTGGTTAAGGTTAGGTTAGGTTAGGTTTGGGTTTAGGTTAGGTATACTTTGGGGTTTAAAGGGTTAGGATAGGTTAGGTAACTTTGGGGTTTAAAGGTTTAAAGGGGTTAGGTTAGGGAGTTAGGTATATTTTGTGGTTAAGGTTGGTTAGGTATTATTTTGTGGTTAAGGTTAGGCTAGGTTAGGTTAGGTATACTTTGGGGTTTAAAGGGTTTTAGGTGGTTATACTTTGTGGTTAAGGTTAGGTTAGGTTAGGTATACTTTGTGGTTAAGGTTGGGTTTTAGGTTAGGTAAAACTTTGTGGTTAAGGTTAGGTTAGGTTGGGTTTATACTTTGGGTTAAGGTTAGGTTAGGTATACTTTGTGGCCCTAAGGTTAGGTTAAGTTAGGTTAGGTTAGGTATACTTTGTGGTTAAGGTTGGGTTAGGTTAGTTTTTTACATATAGTGACTTTCATGATTTTTGGGGGGGAGCCATAAATCATTTATATTTGCTTCCCCCACCCAAAAACCCCGTATTCCCGCCAGTTCCCCAGGCTTGTTGGCTATAGGGGGAAGAAAAAAAAGATAGGGGTGAAGGACTTCTTCCAAAGTTTTACCACGCCTGCACACACGCCTCCTTCCCCCACACACGCTTGCATACACGCTCCTTCCCCACAAAACACGCCTGCACACACGCCTCCTTCCCACACACACGCCTGCAGACACGCTTCCTTCCCACACACACGCCTGCAGACAACCTTCCTTCCACACACACGCCTGCACAACCCACACCCTTCCCACACAGACGCCTGCACACACACACGCCTGCACACACGCCTCCTTCCCACACACACGCCTCCTTCCCACACACACGCTTCCTTCCCACACACACGCTGCCACACCCCACCCCCTTCCCACACCAAAAGCCTGCACACACGTCTGCAAAACCGACACCCTTCTTACACAACGCCTACTTCCCACAACACCCCCTGCACACACGCCCCTCCACAGACGTGTGGGGTTGTGTGGTATGTGTGTGTGGGGGTGTGCAGGAAGGGTGTTGGTTTCGCAGGCGTGTTGTGGCAGGCGTTGTTGTGTGGGAAGAGTGTCGGTCACAGCGACAGATTCACTGTCTGACACCGAATACAATCGGTCACATAACATTTGCCGACAGGTGTCAGACAGAGTGTCTGCGGGCGTCCCTTTTTCTGACGTCATCAAAACAAATCGTAGCCCTGTTGGAGGGAAGATTTTTTTTTCGCGCGCTTTTTACAAAAGTCGGTTTTTTACGGAAATAAGGCCTGGAAATCAATTGTTTTTTGGGGGATTAGGTGTTTTGAATCAACATAATTAGGCAAAAAAAAAATGGGTCTGGACGACTACATTAATATAAAATATAGTTGTGTAAAAGTGCTGAATAATGTCAAATTTTGACATTTTTTAGCCTTTCAAAAATGCATTAAAACACTTGAAAAAAAGATGTTTTTAAGAATAAAATTGATACATAAATTTCATGAAAAATACATTTTTTAAGCTCTTAATATTATAAAATATAGTTGTGTAAAAGTGCTGAACAATGTCAAATTTTGACATTTTTATGGCTTTCAAAAATGCATTAAAATACTTGAAAAACGTTGTTTTTAGGATTAAAATTGATCCCTAAATTTCATGAAAATGCATATTTTTAGCTCATAACATTGTAAAATATTGTTGTATAAAAGTGCTGAATAATGTCAAATTTCGACATTTTTTAGCCTTGCAAAAAAACATTAAAATACTTGAAAAAACATTGTTTTCAGATTAAAATTGAAATCTAAATTTCATGAAAAATACATATTTTTAGCTATTAATTTTGTAAAATATAGTTGTAGCAAATATCAAAAGCTATTTAGGTACAGATATAAAGAAATATACTTCAATTTGTAGAAAAAAAAACTCTTCACTTATAACTAGCTAAAATCATTGAAAACACTACGTTTTAAGGGTTTATAGCCATATGATAAGTAAAACTACTTGTATATATACAATAACGCTACAGTTTACAAGAAACTATGAAAAACACTTGCAATATACCGTTATATCACAATAAATAACCTCTTACTCTTCTATTTAATCGATTTAGTAATGTAAGCTACTTATAGGTGCAAATCATTCTAAAAAGAGGATTTTATACTTCAATTTGTAGGAAAACAGTTATATGTCACCGATAACCAAATAATATATTTGAAAACACTACATTTATGGGTTTATAGCAATATGATAAGTAAAACTACTTGTATATATACAATAACGCTACAGTTTACAAGAAACTATGAAAAAAAGCTTGCAATAAACCCCTTTTATCACAATAAAAAACCCATTACTCTTCTATTTATTAGCTTAATGTAATGTAAGCTACTTATAGGTGCAAATTATTTTAAAAAGAGGATTTTATACTTCAGTTTGTAGGAAAACAGCGTTTGTAGGAAAAAAAATATCACCGATAACTAGCTAATATCATTGATAACACTACATTTTATGGGTTTAAAGCAAATTGATAAGTAAAAATACTTTATATATACAATAACGCTACAGTTTACAAGAAACTATGAAGAACGCTTGCAATATACAGTTATTTCACAATAAATAACCTCTTACTCTTCTATTTAATAGCTTTCGTTAATGTAAGCTACTTTTTAGATGCCCCCCAAAATTCTAAAAAGAGGATTTTATACTTCAATTTGTAGAAAACAGCTATATATCACCGATAACTACTAATATCATTGAAAACACAACATTTATGGGTGTATAGCAATATGAAGGTAAAACTACTTGTATATATACAATAACGCTACAGTTTACAAGATACTATGAAAAAAAGCTTGCAATATACCGTTTTATAACAATAAATAACCTCCTACTCTTCTATTTTTTAGCTAATGTAATGTAAGCTACTATACGTGCATCTTACTCTAAAAAGAGGTTTTATACTTCAATTTGTAGGAAAACAGCTATATATCACCGATAACTAGCTAATATCATTGAAAACACTACATGTTATGGGTTTATAGCATATGATAAGTTAAAACTACTTGTATATATACAATAACGCTACAGTTTACAAGAAAACTATGAAAAACGCTTGCAATATCAGTTATATCACACTAAATAAACCTATTTCTCTTCTATTTATTAGCTAATGTAATGTACGCTACTTAGAGGTGCAAATTATTCTAAAAAGAGGATTTTATACTTCAATATATAGGAAAAAAGCTGTATATCACCGATAACTAGCTAATATCATTGAAAACACTACATTTTATGGGTTTATAGCAATTAGATTAGTAAAACTAATTGTATATATACAATAACGCTACAGTTTACAAGAAACTATGAAAAACGCTTGCAATTTTCGGTTTTATAAAAATAAATAACAATCATACTCTTATATTTAATAGCTTAATGTAATGTAAGCTACTTATAGGTGCAAAGTATTCTAAAAAGAGGATTTTATACTTCAATTTGTAGGAAAACAACTATATATCGTCGATAACTAGTAAAAATCATTGAAAAACACTAAAATTTATGGGTTTTTCGAGCAATGATAAGTAAAACTACTTGATATATACAATAACGCTACAGTTACAAAAAACATGAAAAAGCTTGCAAATACAGTTATATCACAATAAATAACCTCTTACTTTCTATTTATAGCTTTAGTTAAGTAAGCTACTTATAGGTGCAACTTATTCTAAAAAGAGGATTTATACTTCAATTGTTAGGAAAACAGCTATATATCACCCATAACTAGCTAATATCATTGAAAACACTACATTTTAGGGTTTTATAGCAATATAATAAGTAAAAACTACTTGTATATATACAATATCGTTACAGTTTACAAGAAACTTTTGAAAAACGCTTTCAATTTCCGTAATATCACAATAAATAGCCTTTTTACTCTTTTATTTATTAGTTAATGTACTGTAAGCTACTTATAGGTGCTCTTACTCTAAAAAGAGGATTTTATCTCAATTTGTAGGAAAACAGCTATATATCACCGATAACTAGCTAATATCATTGAAAACACTACATGTTATGGGTTTATAGCAATATGATAAGTAAACTACTTGTATATATACAATAACGCTACAGTTTACAAAGGGAAACTATGAAAAACGCTTGCAATATTCAGTTATATCACCAAATAACCTATTAACTTCTATTTAATAGCTTAATATAAGTAAGCTACTTATAGGTGCAAATTATTCTAAAAAAAGGATTTTATACTTCAATTTGTAGGAAAACAGCTATATCACCGATAACTAGCTAACTAATATCATTGAAAACACTACATTTTATGGGTTTATAGCAATATGATAAGTAAAAATACTTGTTTTTATATACAATAACGCTACAGTTTACAAGAAAACTATGAAAAATGCTTGCAATATACCGTTATATCACAATTAATAACCTCTTACTCTTATATTTAATAGCTTAATGTAATGTAAGCTACTTATAGGTGCAAATTATTCTAAAAAGAGGATTTTATACCTTCAATTTGTAGGAAAACAGCTATATCACCGATAATAGCCCAATATCATTGAAAACACAACATTTTATAGGTTTTAGCAATTGATAAGTAAAACTACTTGTATATATACAATAACGCTTCAGTTTACAAGAAACTATGAAAAACGCTTGCAATATAACAGTTATTTCACAATAAATAACCCTTACTCCTCATTTAATAGCTTTAGTAATGTAAGCTACTTATAGGTGCAAATTATTCTAAAAAGAGGATTTTATACTTCAATTTGTAGGAAAACAGCTTATATTCAACGATAACTAGCTAATATCATTGAAAACACAACATTTAATTTGGGTTTATAGCAATATGATAAGTAAAACTACTTGTATATATACAATAAACGCTACAGTTTACAAGAAAAATATGAAAAACGCCTGCAATACACCGTTATTCACAATAAATAACCTTTACTCTTCTATTTATTAGCTTTAAAGTAATGTAAGCTACTTATAGGTGCAAATTATTCTAAAAAGAGGATTTCATACTTCAATCTGTAGGAAAACAGCTATATATCACCGATAAACTACTAATATCATTGAAAACACTACATTTATGGGTTTATAGCAATATATAAGTGAAAATATTTGTATATATACAATAACGCTCCAGTTTACAAGAAATATGAAAAACGCTTGCAATATACGTTATATAACATAAATAACCTATAACTCTTCTATTTATTAGCTTAATGTAATGTAAGCTACTTATAGGTGCAAATTATTCTAAAAAAAGGATTGTATACCTCCATTTGTTGATAAACAGCTATATATCACCGATAACTAGCTAATATAATTGAAAACACTACATTTTATGGTTTATAGCAATATGATAAGTAAAACTACCTCTATATATACAATAACGCTATAGTTTACAAAAAAACTATGAAAAACGCTTGCATATATCGTTATATCACAATAAATAACCTATTACTCTTCTATTTATTAGCTTAATGTAATGTAAGCTACTTATAGGTGCAAATTATTTTAAAAAGAGGATTTTATACTTCAATTTGTAGGAAAACAGCTTTATATCACCGATAACTAGCTAATATCATTGAAAACACTACATTTTATGGTTATAGAAATATGATAAGTAAAACTACTTTTATAATACAATAACGCTACAGTTTAAAAAAAACTATGAAAAACGCTTGAAATTACATTATATCACAATAAAAAACCCTCTACTCTTCTATTTAATAACTTAATGTAATGTAAGCTACTTATAGGTGCAAATTATTCTAAAAAGAGGATTTTATACTTCAATTTGTAGGAAAACAGCTATATATCACCGATAACTAGCTAATATCATTTAAAACACTACATTTTATGGGTTTATAGCAATATGATAGTTTAACTACTTGTATATAACAATAACACAAAGTTTACAAGAAACTATGAAAAACGCTTGCAATATACAGTTATATCACAATAAATAACCTCTTATTATTATTCTATTTATTAGCTTAATGTAATGTAAGCTACTTATAGGTGCATCTTACTCTAAAAAGAGGATTTTATACTTCAATTTGTAGGAAAACACCTATATATCACCGATAACTAGCTAATATAATTGAAAACACTACATTTTATGGGTTTATAGCAATATGATAAGTAAAACTACCTGTATATATACAATAACGCTATAGTTTACAAGAAACTATGAAAAACGCTTGCAATATACAGTTATATCACACTAAATAACCTATTACTCTTCTATTTAATAGCTTAATGTAATGTAAGCTACTTATAGGTGCAAATTATTCTAAAAGGGGATTTTTTTACTTCAATTTATAGGAAAACAGCTATATACACCGATAACTAGCTAATATCATTGAAAACACTACATTTTATGGGTTTATAGCAACATGATAAGTAAAACTACTTGTATATACACAATAACGCTACAGTTTACAAGAAACTATGAAAAACGCTTGCAATATACCGTTATATAACAATAAATGACCTATTACTCTTCTATTTATTAGCTTAATGTAATGTAAGCTACTTATAGGTGCAAATTATTCTAAAAAGAGGATTTCATACTTCAATCTGTAGGAAAACTAAAATATCACCGATAACTAGCTAATATCTTGAAAAACCTACATTTTATGGGTTTATAGCAATATGATAAGTGAAAATATTTGTATATATACAATAACGCTCCAGTTTACAAGAAACTATGAAAAAAACCTTGCAATATACCGTTATATCACAATTAATAACCTCTTACTCTTATATTTAATAGCTTAATGTAATGTAAGCTACTTATAGGTGCAAATTATTTTAAAAGAGGATTTTATATTTCAATTTGTAGAAAAAACAGCTATATATCACCGATAACTAGCTAAATCATTGAAAACACAACATTTTATGGTTTATAGAAATATGATAAGTAAAACTTCTTGTATATATACAATAACTTTTACAGTTTACAAGAAACTATGAAAAAAACGCTTCCCAATATACCGTTATATCACAATAAATAACCTCTTACTCTTCTATTTATTAGCTTAATGTAATGTAAGCTACTTATAGGTGCATCTTACTCTAAAAAGAGGATTTTATACTTCAATTTGTAGGAAAACAGCTATATATCACCGATAACTATTTAATATAATTGAAAACACTACATTTTATGGGTTTATAGCAATATGATAAGTAAAACTACCTGTATATATACAATAACGCTACAGTTTACAAGAAACTATGAAAAACGCTTGCAATATACAGTTATATCACACTAAATAACCTATTACTCTTCTATTTAATAGCTTAATGTAATGTAAGCTACTTATAGGTGCAAATTATTCTAAAAAGAGGATTTTATACTTCAAGTTATAGGAAAACAGCTATATATCACCGATAACTAGCTAATATCATTGAAAACACTACATTTTATGGGTTTATAGCAATATGTTAAGTAAAACTACTTGTATATACACAATAACGCTACAGTTTACAAGAAACTATGAAAAACGCTTGCAATATACCGTTATTTAACAATAAATAACCTATTACTCTTCTATTTATTAGCTTAATGTAATGTAAGCTACTTATAGGTGCAAATTATTTTAAAAAGAGGATTTTATATTTCAATTTGTAGGAAAACAGCTATATATCACCGAATCTACTAATATCATAAAAACCTAATTTTATGGTTTGTAGCAATATGATAAGTAAATTTACTGTATATATACAATAACGCTACATTTAAAAGAACTATGAAAACGCTTGCAATATACAGTTATTCACAATAAATAACCTCTACTCATCTATTTAATAGCTTAATGTAATTAAACTACTTATAGGTGCAAATTATTCTAAAAGAGATTTATACTACAATTTATGGGAAACAGAAAATATATCACCGATAACTAGCAAATATCATTGAAAACACTACATTTTATGGCCCTATGCAATATGAAAGTAAAACTACTTGTATATTACAATAACTTTTACGTTTACAAGAAACTATGACAACGCTTGCAATATACAGTTAATTCCAATAAATAACCTTATTCTTTCTATTAAAAGCTTTATGTAATGTAGGCACTTATAGGTGAAAATTTATTCTAAAAAAGGATTTATACTTAAATTTGTAGGAAAAAGCTATATATCACGTAAACTAGCTATATCATTGAAAACACAACATTTTATGGTTTATAGCATATGATAAGTAAAACTACTTGTATATATACAATAACTCAAACACTTTACAAGACTATGAAAACGCTTGCAATATACTTTAAATAACAATAAACTATTATCTGCTATTTATTAGCTTAATGTAATGTAAGTGCTTATAGGTGAAAATTTATCTAAAAAAAGGATTGTATACTTCCATTTGTAGAAAAACAGCTATATATCAACCGAAAACTACAAAAAAATCATTGAAAGAACAATTTTGGGGGATAACCCCTATCATAAGGTAAATTCCTTTATTAATGATAACACACAATTAACAAGACCTATGAAAAACACGTATAATATACAATTGTTACAATAAAAAGCTCAAATCCTATTATAACTTACTAAGTTTAAAAATAGAAATTTCTACCAAAACAACTATATACCACATTTGAATCTCTATCAAAAAAAGGCTGAATAATTAAATTTTCGAAATTTTTTAGCCCTTCAAATGCATTAAAACATTTGAAAAACGTTTTTTTTTAAAAATAAATTGATACATAATTTCATGAAAATACATTTTTAAAGCTTTAAATTATTTAAAAAAATAGTTGTGTAAAGTGCTGAATAATTTAAAAATTTTGCCCATTTTAAGGCTTTCAAAATGCATTAAATACTGAAAAACGTTGTTTTAGTATTAAAATTGAAAACCTAAATTTCATGAAAATGCATATTTTAGCTCATAACATTGTAAATATAGTTTATAAAAGTGCTGAATAATGTCAAATTTCGACAATTTTAGCCTTAAAAAAAAACCCATTAAAATACTTGAAAAAACATTGTTTTCAATTACAATTGATTTCTAAATTTCAGAAAAATCATATTTTAGCTATTAATTTTAAAATATAGTTGTACATATATCAAAAAGCTATTTAGCTACAGATTAAAAAATATACTTCAATTTGTAGAAAAAAACTTCTCCACTGATAACTAGCTAAAATCTTGAAAAAAAAACTACTTTTAAGGGTTTATAGCATTTTAAAGTTAAAACATTTGTATATATACAAAACGCTACAGTTTACAAGAAACTTAAAAAACACTTGCAAATA
Organism: Chionoecetes opilio; assembly: GCA_016584305.1. NCBI lineage: Eukaryota > Metazoa > Arthropoda > Malacostraca > Decapoda > Majidae > Chionoecetes > Chionoecetes opilio. Next base: position 33,690 of record JACEEZ010013839.1, read on the forward strand.
TACTTTATATCACAATAAATAACCTCTACTCTCTTTTTAATAGCTTAATAGGTAAGCTACTTATAGGTGCAAATTTTTCTAAAAAAGGATTTTATACTTCAATTTGTAGGAAAACAGTTTATATATCACGAAAACTAGCAAACATTATTGAAATATTTACATTTTAGGGTTTTATACAATATGATAAGTAAAACTACTTGTATATATAAAATCGCTACAGTTTACAAAAACTATGAAAAACGCCTGCAATAAACCATTATATCACATAAAATAACCTATTACTCTTCTATTTATTAGTTAATGAAATGTAACTATTTATAGTGCAAATTTATTCAAAAAGAGGATTTATATTTCAATTTGTAGGAAAAAGCTATATATCACCGATAACTAGCTAATTCATTGAAAACACTACATTTTAGGTTTATAGCAATATGATAAGTAAAACTACTTGTATATATACAAAAAACTTTACAGTTTTTACAAGAAACTATAAAAACCTTGCAATATACCGTTATATACAATAAATAAACCTCTTACTCTTCTATTTTTTTAGCTTAATGTAATGTAAGCTTACTTATAGGTGCATTTACTCTAAAAAGAGGATTTTATACTTCAATTTGTAGGAAAACAGCTATATATCACCGATAACTAGTAATATCGTTGAAAAAACTACAATTTAGGGGTTTATAGCAATATGATAAGTAAAACTACTTGTATAAATACAATAACGCTACAGTTTAAAGAAACTATGAAAAACGCTTGCAATATACAGTTATATCAAAACAAAATAACCTCTTACTCTTCTTTTTAAATAGCTTAATGTAATGTAAGCTACTTATAGGTGCAAAAAAAATTATTTAAAAAGAGGACTTTATACTTCAATTTATAGGAAAACAGCTATATTTCACCGTAACTAGCTAATATCATTAAAACACTACATTTTATGGTTTATAGTAATTTTATAATTAAAACTACCTTATATAACCACAAAACCCCATACAGTTTACAAGAAACTTATGGAAAAACTTGCTTTTATACAATTATATCAAAAAAAAATCCCTAATACCAAAATATCTTCTTTTAATACTTAATGTAATTAAAAAACTACTAATTGCAAATTATTCTAAAAAGAGATTTTATACTGCTAGTTATAGGAAAACAGCTATATATAAACGAAACTAGCTAATATCATTGAAAACATACATTTTTTTGGGGTTTATGGGCAAATATTTAAGTAAAACTACTTGATATACACAAAACGCTACAGTTTACAAGAAACTTAGAAAACGCTTCAAAAAAAAACAGTTATATCACAATAAATAACCTCTTCTCTCTATTTAATAGCTAATTAATGTAAGCTACTTATAGTGCAAATTATTCTAAAAAGAGGTTTTTATACTACAATTTTTAAGGAAAACAGCAATATATCACCGATAACTACTAATATCATGAAAACACTAATTTTTTTGCTTATAGCAATATGATTAAGTAAAACTACTTGTATATATACAATAACGTTACAGTTTACAAGAAACTATGAACAACGCTTGCAATATACAGTTATATCACAATAAATAACCTCTTACTCTTCTATTAATAGCTTTATGAAATGTAAGCACTTATAGGTGCAAATTATTCTAAAAAGGGTTTTATACTTCAATTTTTTTAGAAAAAAGCTATATATCCCAAATAACTAGCTAATATAAATTGAAAACACAACATTTAGGTTTATAGCAATATGATAGGTAAAACTACTGTATATATACAATAACTCTACACTTCCCGAACTATAAAAAAACGCTTGCAATATACCGTTATATAACAATAAATAACCTATTACTCTGCTTTTTACTACTTAATGAAAATTTGTAAGCTGCTTATAGGTGCAAATTACCCCCAAAAAAAAGGATTGTAAAACTTCCATTTTGTAGGAAAACAGCTATATAATCACCGATAACTACTAAAATCATTGAAAAGAACACATTTTGAGGAAAAGCATTATAATAAGGTAAATTTCCTTCTATTAATGAAAATACCAAAAATTTAAAACAGACCCTTTTGAAAAACAGTATAATAAAACAATTTATCACAATATAGCCCTCAAAACCCCAAATTATAATTACAGTATTTTAAATTAAAAATTTCAACAAAAACACTTAAAAACCACATTTTGATTTCCTATCAAGAAAAGGCTGAATAATGTAAAATTTTCGACTTTTTTTAGCCCTTCAAAATGCATTAAAAAACTTGAAAAAACGTTGTTTTTAAGATAAAATTGATACATAAATTTCATGAAATCATATTTAGCTCTTAATATATAAATATGTTGTGTAAAGGCGAATAATGTAAATTTTGACTTTTTAAGGCTTTCAAAAATGCTTAAAATTCCTTGAAAAAACTTTGTTTTAGTATTTAAAATTAAAACCTAAATTTCATGAAAATGCATATTTTTAGCTCATAACTTGAAAATAAAGTTGTATAAAAGTTGCTAATAATGTCAAATTTCGACATATTTTGCCTTTCAAAAAAAAAATTAAAATACTTAAAAACATTGTTTTCAATTACAATTGTATCTAAATTTCATAAAAAATACATATTTTTAGCTATTAATTTTTTTAAAATATATTTTGTAGCATATATCAAAAGCTATTTAGCTACAGATATAAAAAAATATATTTCCCAATTTGTAGAAAAAACCCCCCCTTAACTAGCAAAAATAAAAAAATTTTTTAA
>JACEEZ010013840.1:0-2500 GCA_016584305.1 Chionoecetes opilio
AAAAAAAAGAAAAAAATAAGAAAAAATAAGAAAAAAGTAAGAAAAAATAAGAAAAAAGTAAGAGAAAATAAGAAAAAAGTAAGAAAAAAGTAAGAACAAAAGTAAGGAAAAGTAAGAAAAAATAAGAAAAATAAGAAAAAAGTAAGAAAAAAGTAAGAAAAAATAAGAAAAAGTAAGAAAAAATAAGAAAAAATAAGAAAAAAGTAAGAAAAAAAGTAAGAAAAAAAGTAAGAAAAAGTAAGAAAAAATAAGAAAAAAGTAAGAAAAAAGTAAGAAAAAAAGTAAGAAAAAGTAAGACGAGGTAATTTGTGTCTTTAAGTGAAGGACGAGGAAAAGTTTACCTTGACTTACCTTGAATTATCTGTCCATTAAGGTAAAATAAGTTTACCTTGACTTACCTTGAATTATCTGTCCATTAAGGTAAAATATAACCACTTACCTTATACCTTACCTAACCTTACCTAACCTTACCTTACCTAACCTTACCTAATCTAACCTTACCTTACCTTACCTTACCTTACCTTACCTTACCTTACCTTACCTAACCTAACCTAACCTAACCTTACCTAACCTAACCTTACCTTACCTAACCTTACCTAACCTAACCTTACCTAACCTTACCTAACCTAACCTTACCTAACCTTACCTAACCTTACCTAACCTAACCTTACCTAACCTTACCTTACCTAACCTTACCTTACCTAACCTTACCTTACCTAACCTTACCTAACCTAACCTTACCTTACCTAACCTTACCTAACCTTACCTTACCTTACCTTACCTAACCTAACCTAACCTTACCTAATCTAACCTAACCTTACCTTACCTAACCTTACCTAACCTTACCTAACCTTACCTTACCTTACCTAACCTTACCTTACCTTACCTTACCTAACCTTACCTTACCTTACCTTACCTAACCTTACCTAACCTAACCTTACCTTACCTTACCTAACCTAACCTAACCTTACCTAACCTAACCTAACCTTACCTTACCTAACCTTACCTAACCTAACCTTACCTAACCTTACCTAACCTTACCTTACCTAACCTTACCTAACCTTACCTTACCTCTCCTATCCACTTTTTAGTAAGGTAAATTTTTTATTTTATTTTTGGGTGCCTTCATTTTCACTTAACCATAACTTCACCTGTCCTTAAAGTCAAGTCAAGTAAAGTTTTGTTTTTATCAATTGGTGTGGCCTTTTCCTGCCCTCTTTTTTCCTTTTTTTTCCTTTACCAGAGTCACTTTTCAAGGTAAAATATCACTTACCTTGATTTTTCCCTTCCCTACCCACCCAGTTTCAGTTTCAACTCTCAAGGTAAAATGTCACACTTGTCCTGCCCTCTTTTTTTCCTTTTTTTCCCTTTACCAGAGTCACTTTTCAAGGTAAAATATCACTTACCTTGATTTTTCCCTTCCCTACCCATCCAGTTTCAGTTTCAATGTCAAGGTAAAATTTCACACTTGTCCTGCCCTCTTTTTCCTTTTTTTTCCTTTACCTGAGTCACTTTTCAAGGTAAAATATCACTTACCTTGATTTTTCCTTTCCCTTCCCATCTAGTTTCAGTTTCAATGTCAAGGAAAAATGTCACACTTGTCCTGCCCTCTTTTTTTCCTTTTTTTCCCTTTACCTGAGTCACTTTTCAAGGTAAAATATCACTTACCTTGATTTTTCCTTTCCCTTCCCATCCAGTTTCAGTTTCAATGTCAAGGAAAATGTCACACTTGTCCTGCCTCTATTTTCCTTGTTTTCCTTTCCTCTCCCACATCAAGTCCCCTTTCAAGGTAATTTTTTTTCCCTCTTATCTTTCATTTTCTCGATTTTTCCTTCTTATTTCCCTCTAACATTCCATTCTTTCCCTCTCTCTATCTCTCTATCACTTCTCTTCCTCTCTCTATCTCTCTATCACTTCTCTATCCCTCTCTCTATCTCTATCACTTCTCTTTCCCTCTCTCTATCTCTCTATACTTCTCTTTCCTCTCTCTATCTCTCATCACTTCTCTTTCCCTCTCTCTATCTCTCTATCACTTCTCTTTCCCTCTCTTCTCCTATCACTTCTCTTTCCCTCTCTCATCTCTCATCACTTCTCATACCCTCTCTCTATCTTCCATCACTTCTCTATTCGCCTCTCTCTATCTCTCTCATCACTTCTCTTTCCCACTCCATCATCCTCTCTTTCAACTTCTCTATCCCTCTCTCTATCTTCCATCACTTCTCTATCCCTCTCTCTATCTCTCCATCACTTCTCTTTCCCTCTCTCTATCTCTCTATCACTTCTCTCTCCCTCTCTATCTCTCTATCACTTCTCTATCTCTCCATCACTTCTCTTTCCCTCTCTCTATCTCTCTATCACTTCTCTTTCCCTCTCTCTATCTCTCTATCACTTCTCTATCCCTCTCTCTATCTCTCCATCACTTCTCTATCCCTCTCTCTATCTCTCCATCACTTCTCTTTCCCTCTCTCTATCTCTCTATCACTTCTCTTTCCCTCTCTCT
>JACEEZ010013841.1:0-18562 GCA_016584305.1 Chionoecetes opilio
GGGACAAAGGGTAGGGGGGAAAGGGGGGGGAAAAGGAGAAAAAAGAGGGGGGAGAAAGGGAGGAAGAGAAAAAGGGGGACAGGAGGAAGGGAGGGAAAGGTAAGAAATTAAGAGGAAGACGATATGGTTTTTTTTTTTCAACTAAACACTCTAATTGATCTTATATTAAACCACGAGGGGGCTGAAGGGTGCTGGTGAGGGTGTCCAAGGCCGCCGCTGCTCGTTATGTAGTAACAGGTGATAATAACACGAACAATATAATACGAATAACATGAACGAATAACACGAACGTCACCCCCGTTCAAAACACCAACACTGCATGCAAATATGTAGCACACCAGAAACCAACTACCTTCTCCCCCACCCCTCCAAAAACACTACCTTCTCCGCCCACCCCTCCTAACCCTGTACACTCACTCACACTGTTATACTAGACTCACTACCCATATGTGCTGTACGTGTGTGGTTTTTCAAAAAAACAGTTAATGGACGTCCGCCATGCAGACACTCTTCGTTCACATAACATTATTAACCTATACCATAGACCACTGTATACCTGCAGCCTGCACACGAGTTTAATGTTTTGAATTGCGGGGCTGCATAGGGGCCTGCGGGGCGCCCGACAAAGAGATATAGTGGTCTATGGATTATCATAAATAAGACTGGTTTATCAGTATATATGGATATACTGTAATCTTCGTAAATTTTTTGTTCTATAATATTATCAAATAAAAAACAGTAACACACGCAAAAAGAAGTGCCATTACGAGAGCATGAGAAATATGCATGAACTTAATATTCACTTAACTCTTCGCCATTAAAATTTTGCGAGTCAAACTTTTATCATGAAGGGTATCAATAGAAGCGCAATTTTATTAGCTTTCCATTGCTATATTTCGTTATCTGTTTAAAATAATTTGAACCATGCATAAATTAGCGGTAAAATAAATAAATAAAATCATCAATCGGGTAATTTTCCCGATTGGATGATGTTATTTATTTACTTATATAATTTCTTTTTTCTGATAATGAATTAGCACCCATGTAAAATTATGTTTAACTAAATAAATAACCTCATAAATCGGGGGAAAAATTACCCGATTGATGATTGTTTATTTATTTATTTAATGCTAATTTATGCATGGTTCTAATTCATTTATCAGATAACGAAATATAGCAATGGAAAGCTAATAAAATTGCGCTTTATTGATACCCTTCATGATAAAAGGTTGACTCGCAAGTTTTAAAATGGCGAAGATTTTTGAAGTGAATATTAAGTTCATGCATATTTCTTCAGTCTGTAAGGCATTACTTTACCGTTTTTTTACTGTTTTTTATTTGATAATATTAAAAGAACAAACATTTACGAAGATTACAGTTATATCATATATACTGATAAACCAGTCTATATGATGCGTAATATATTATATATATATATATATATATATATATATATATATATATATAATATTATATAATTTTATATATATATTTTATATATATATATTATAAATATATATATATATATATAATATATATATATATATATATATATGAATCCGAGCGGCCCTCCAACTTCAGGGCAAGTTCAGGGCCATGTGCAACAGGCCGATTTTTCCGTGCGCAGTCCCAGGTTACACAGTGGTCTATGCTATAACCCTAAAATTATTTAAATGGGTTTTGGATATATTTACTAATACTTACATATTACTAAAAACCTATATTACTTATAGAATGGATAGGATTAGATGAAATGTCGCTGCCTTGTTTAAAAAAGACTTTTCCCGGGTTTTCACGGAGGTTTGCCACGCCATTAAATCACGAAAAAGACACTATATAAATACTAGTTAACAAACACTATCGATAAAGACACTCACTAAACTAAAAAGACACTAAACTAAATAAAACTGAATAAATGACATTATGGTTAACGTTGTCATCGCAAAAACACCCCAAAAACATCTGAACGCCGACTAAAACATAATGGCTGAGTCGCACCAAATTTTTTTTTTTGTCATGTCTATATGTCTACATATCTATAGTGGCTGACTGTATATAGGGAAAAAGACCTCACTCTGAATAGGAAACAATGGCTGAATCTGAGCGCACGCCTGAGAGTTTGCAAATACTAAAGTAGATGAGACTTGCTGCTGCTGTTTGTTGCTGCCGTGGCCGTTTTTTTTTTTTTTTAGCACCGGGACAATTTCCCATCCCGGGCCTGCCTTCGCTCCGGCATGATTTTTTTTTTTTTACCATATATCCCGCATGTTCAACACCTCTCTCTCTCTCTCTCCCCTTCTCTCTCCCTCTCTCTCTCTCTCTGCTCTCTCTCTCTCTTCTATCTTTCCCTTTTCTCTCTCTCTTTTTTTCTCTTTTTTTCTCTCTTCTTCTTTTTTTTTCTTTTTGTCTTTCATTTTTTTTCTCTTTCTTTACTTTCCCTTTCTGTGTGTGTGTGTGTGTGTGTGTGTGTGTGTGTGTACTGTGCAGGGTGTACTTGTATGGGTGTGGGGTGTGTACTGTGTATGTGTGTGTGTGTGTGTGTGTGTGTGTGGGGTTTTGTGTGTGTTTTGTGTTTTGTGGTTGTGTGTGTGTGTGTGTGTGTGTTTTTGTGTGGTGTGTGGGGTGTGTGTGTGTGTGTGTGTGTGTGTGTTGTGGTTTTGTGTGTGTGTGTGGTGTGTGTGTGTGTGTGTGTGTGTGTTTTCGTCATTGCTTATCGTAAAGAGAGACGTACGAGATAGAATTAATAAACGTAAGGAATGAATAGCAATAAGGAAAATAGAAGAATTAAAGATAAATAATGATAAAGATGGAGGAAGGGACAGGAATAAAAGAAAGAAAGGGAGAGAGAAACACATTGATAAACGGAAGAAACAAGCGAGGGACTAAAAAACACAAACAACAAAGAACAGAAACAGGAAGGGAAGGAAAAACTGAAAAATAGTCAATAAGTAGTAGGACAAAAACACACACACACACACACACACACACACACACACACACACACACCACACACACACACACACACACACACACGCACACACGGAAGCGAAAGTATGAGAGAGAGAGAGAGAGAGGAGAGAGAGAGAGAGAGAGAAGAAGGGGAGAGAAAAGAGAGAGGGGAGAGGGAGAGAGGAAGAAGTGGAGGGGAGAGGAGGGAGGAGAGGAGGAGAGAGAGAGAAGGAGGAAAGCGGGAGGGGAGGGAGAAAGAGGGAAAGAGGAGGAGAGATGAGGGGGAAAGGAGAGATGAGGAGGGAGGGGGAGGGGAGGTGGAGGAGGGGGGAGGAAGTTAACGAGGAGGAAACAGGAAGAGGGGGGAGGAGGGAGGAGGGGGGAGGGAGGAGAAAAGGGGGGGAGGACGGAGGAAGGAGGAGGAAGGGGGAGAGGAGAGGAGGAGAGAGGACGGGGGAGGAGGAGGAAAGAGGAAATGGAAGGAAAAGCACGGAAAAAAAAACATGAGAAATTGTTAAAAGTTATCAAAGCAGTTAAAAGGGGGGAAAAAAGGGTTGGGGGGGAATGAAAAGAGAAAGGAAATTAGAAAAAGCAAGAGCACGGGCTGGTCTTTTATTTATCTAAAAATCCCCAAATCTTCTATTTCTTTCCGTCCTTTTTTATCCCTTTAATTCTTCATTGCCCACCAATCCTCTCCAAATGTCCCCTTTGTCATTTCATCAATATCTGTTTATCGATGTTCGTCTTTTTAAGTATCTATATATCGATGCTTTTTTTTTGGAGAGCAGGAATTGATTTATTTATTGCCAAAAAAAGGGGGAAAAGTGCCAGAATATTGGGAATGGTGAAGCAGGAATAACACGATTTTTAATACTTCGCTAAATCGCCCAAACTCAAGACGCAGCCCTGTTCATGGTTTAGGCTAGCATTGCCTGCACCGAGGTCTGACACACACCCCCACACACACACCCCACACACACAAACACCACACACACCCCAAAACACACAGCTAGGACAAGGAGACACCATGTTCGGGGAAGGGAAGTTTCAGACCACAGTGGTTCCTGGCAACTAATTTATTTTCAATATCTTGTCAGCATGTTTATTTGGCGTTATCACGAGTGTCCTACGTGGCCGTACATGGCAAGGGAGGATACGTGGGAGTACGTGGGGAGATACGAGGAGTACTTGGCAAGGAAGATACGTGAGAGTACGTGGGGAGATACGAGGAGTACGTGGCAAGGGAGGATACGTGGGAGTACGTGGGGAGATACGAGGAGTACGTGGCAAGGGAGGATACGTGGGAGTACGTGGGGAGATACGAGGAGTACGTGGCAAGGGAGGATACGTGGGATACGTGGGGGAGATACGAGGAGTACCGTGGGGAAGGGAGGATACTGGGAGTACGTGGGGAAGATACGAGGAGTACGTGCAGGAGATTGATACAGCTGGCCAGCAGCGGCCTTGAGCGTCACTCATCGCGGGGCGGGGTTGGCAGCCAGGGCATTGGGGCTGCCACGGTCACGTCGCGGCACATAAAAACTGCCGCAATAACGCTTTTGTAAAAATTTGTGTAAAAGAAACAAAGTAAGAATGCTTAAAGTTACCCCCTGACGACACTGATGGACGGAAACCAACATGTTGACTATCGAACCAAAGACTACTGTATACGTAAAACATAAGAACATAAGAAAATAGGAAGTACAAGAGCCCGCGAGGACCTTTCCGTGCATAGTTCTGTTACTACTTACATCCTACATCTACTACTCATCCTTGACCTACATCCACCTTTCATCCCCATCCATGAAATTATCCAGCATCTTTTTAAGTCTTTTTGGGAACTCCGCACCGACCACCTGACGCGGGAGTCCATTCCATAAATTATTACCACCTAAACACATAACGCGTGACTTCGGTTCCCTGGCCAGAATTAGGGGCGAATCGGGAGTTGAGCGCCGCAGGTTGAGGTTGGCGTAGTTGTTTTTGTCTTATAAGGGGGTTTCTCCTCAATAAAGGCTTAATTGTTCCCGCTCAAAGGACCTCACGGTGGAAAGGGGATGATTTCACAATACTATGAGAAGTAATGAGGTAATAAAAATAAAATAAAATAAGGGGATACATAGGTCCAAAGAAATAAAGTCCAAATAGGAAACTGGGTCCATAAAGTAATGGGCCCAATAAGGCCATAAAAATAAGCATAAGTCAAATAATGGCACGGGGGGTATTTAAGCTTTCAGAGTTAAGGGGTGTCGTTGCATCACTTGTTACCACACCTCACCACCACTTGACTTGTTACCACCACCAGCCCACATGCACCACTTTTACACCTCGTTTGTTAACTATGTAATGTGGCTGGCTTCTTCACCTCATCGTCCTCACGTAGCTACTCTTCCCTTGGTGAAAATATATCACACATTTTTTCGCCTTGTTATTAATTTTCTCCTATATAAATAAGAGTTTCAACCATTCTTTGTGACCTGCAACATGAAGGACGCACCCCCACCACCAACCACCCCCACCGCCATGACACCCCATGCCTTGCCTCAACCCTTTGTTTAGGTATAGGTCGTTCCCTCAAACCCTTCGTTACTTTTGCTAATCACTTTCCGTGCCCTTGAGTCGTCACGTACTGGCGCTTTCAGTTCGACTCAGAGTTACAGTTTTCCCAGTTACCCGTTACTTAGTTCAGAGCCCGTCAGGGTGGCAAGGTTGGTAGACACGTGAGCTCGCAATGTGCAGCGTCCCTGTGCATTCGGTCAGCGGTTTTGAGTCCGCCTAGTTCGTGCTGACGTGGCGGCGCTTTGTATAGTCAATAACCTTGTAGTGGTACTTGCAAAGTGTTAGATAGGATGAAAATCTTACTTAGTTCAGAAGTTCTTAGTTACTTTGGTTCGACCCTTCTCCCCCTTCCAAGCGAAAGCACCAACAGTCCTGGGGTTTTTCTGCCTCCATGTTCCAACGCCCCCCCGAAAAAAAAAAAAAAAAAAAAAAATCACTGATAGCAAGGAGAGAGTGAAATGAAGTGAAGAAGGATATTAATAATTTTTAAGTAAAAGGATTAAAAACTAATGAAAATGTCTGAGCATCCAGGTGAAATAAACAAGGGAAGGGAGTTGACAAGTTTGTTAACGAAGGAGACGAAGTGGAAGAGGACCTATGAAGCGATACTAAGCGTCAAAGGTCACAAGAAAAAGAAGAAGAAGACCGACGACAGTAGTACTCGTCCGCCGCAGTTTCCCGGCCCCGGCAGTGGCCCCAAAAAGCCTTCCTTTCAGGGGGGTTTCCTTTGAGGGGAATAATTAGTTTTCTGTCAGACCGCCGACATAATGTCTCCCTAAAGAAAACATTAACCATCTCCAGGGAAAACAAAGAACCCTATGCAGTTTTATATTTTTAAGGTAATATAAATTTTTTTGAAGGGGTAGTGAATGAGGAAGAAGTAATTCATGGTAAGGATACAGTAGGGGGGGATTTTTAGTGATATAAAGCAATTTTTAAGGGAAGGCCAAATTTATATCCCGATAGCTAAATTGGATAATCAGGGTTTCTGAATTTTTAAGAATAACAGACGATTTATACAGCCAAGGAAGATCGGGGGCGTGAAGGGTTAAGCACAGAGGGTAGGATGGGAAGGAGGTAGTACTCGGAGGCGAGGTTGTTTACAAGGTGTTTGTTATAATAAAAGCTTTTAAACAAAATCGGAAAATTTTAGAAATATAGAGTGAGTGAGGGTTGATTTTGGGTTGGAGGGGGAGAGAGAGGGGAAGAGGAGAAAGAGGGAGGAGGGGAGATGGAGGGAGGGGGAGAGAGAGAGAGGAGAGAAAAGAGAGAGGAGAGAGAGGAGAGAGGAGGAGAGGAGAGAGAGAGAGAGAGAGGAGAGAGGGGAGAGGAGAGAGAGAGAGAGAGGAGAAAAAAGAAAAGACAAAGAAGAGAATGAGAAGAGGAGGAGAGAGAGAGAGAAGAGAGAAAAGAGAAAGAGAGAGGAGAAGAGAGAGAGAGGGGAGAGAGGCAACAAACCACCGCCGCACCGCCACTAACACACGCCAACACGACACGCATGACCTTGACACCAATTCCAATAAAACAAAAAACAGTTGGCGCAAAAAGACGAGTAGCAAAGCGATCTGTATCTTTTTTATCTTCCCTCAAAGGAAAATTTTTTCGCTAATTTTTATTTGAACGGGTTTTAATCGGAGTTGAGGAGGAGGAAGAGGCAGAGGAAGAGGAGGAGGGAAGAGGAAGAGGAAGGAGGGAGGAGGGAAAATAGTGCGTATCATACCAGGAAGTGCACACATACACACGCAATGCGGCAATTTTCGCTAGCCATCTGTTTCTAATCACTGCATTTAGAGTAATGGCTTGATGTCCCGCAGCACCAATGGGACAGTGACACGCGCGGCCACAGAACACCATTTAGCATGCCCTTCCTCCAACACACACACCACAACACACACACACACCCCACAAAACACACACACATACACAATAGAAGTATAGGTATTTGGAATGGTTTACAAAAAGAGGTCATAGCGACAAGAAGAAAACCTACATACCCTAACCTACATTAACCTACATAGCTAAATTGAAAGATAGACATGATAGATATTAAGATACGGGGATAAAACCATAGAGTATCATTGCTCAGACCTTGTATGTTGCAATTAGGTAAGCACACATACACACACACACACACGCACTGTGGGCACACACAAAACACAAACACAAGTTTAATATATCCAGAATCCCCCAAATAGGTAGAATTCATCCCTTTATCACATTTCTTATAAAGGATCCAAATAATACTAATATACAGTGCCTTGCCGTTACTCGCGTGTATATCCAGGGGTACGCGTGCAGGGCATGATACGCAACACAAAGGCCGCAGGGAGGGAGACCCGCCGCTGTTGTGGTTGTTTCTGGTGTAGTGTGTTCCCTGGGGACTAATAAAGCCTCAAAAGTTCCCAAGATGTCAAAAACTCGTTGGGTTGTGGATGTTCAGAAACGTGTCCCAAGTTTGTCAATTTGAGAGGCGGACGAAAAAGCTTTGCAGGATGGGCTGCTGCGTTAGTGCTTCCCTCCAGCCATTATCTTTAAACTTCCGCCCGCTAATTAATGCCCAACACACACCCGGAGCTTCGGCCAGTGTGATTCTCTCTCTCTCTCTCCTCTCTCTCCTTCCTCTCTCTCCCCTTTTCCTCCTTTTAATTTTATTGGCCAACCTACATTTCTTGGAGCTTTTGGCAGTGGGATTCTCTCTCTCCTCTCTCCCTCCCTCTCTCTCTTCTCCTCTCTCTCTCTTCCCCCCCCCCTCTCTCTCTCTCCCCTCTCATCATAAAGCTGTGCCTTCCTGGTCATATTTTCCCTTTACTTTTCAGAATTTTTTCCTCCCTCCTCCCCTCTCTCTCTTCGCTTCAAATTAATTCTGAAGATGTTTTCCTTGTTTCTTTTATTTTCACGCTTTCAATGATTTCAGAAAATTTTTTTCCTTTTTTCCAGAGGGTAAAATCCTTTGAGTTGGTTTCGATTCAAATTATTTTCTGAAGGGGTGTTTTCCAATTTTTTTCCTTCTGTCCATTGGTTCACGGGATGGTTCAATGATTGGTTCTCAGAATTATTTTTTTTTGTCTTTTTGCAGCAGTATTGGTTTTTTCTTCACTACAATTCTTCTGGGAGCGTTGTGATTTAAGTATCTTCGTATGAAGGGAAGGATGACATTCTTGTAAGGGGAAAGATTCTATCAGGAGGGGAGGATTTTTTGTGGCCTCTTCCAATCTGAATATGGGTAGGGGGAAATAAGAACATAAGAACATAAGAAAAAAAGGGAAAAGCTAAAGAGGCCCGTGAGAACCTACACGAGGTAGGTTCCTGTTACTTAAATTTCTACCTATATCCACCTCTCTTCCCCATCCATGAATTTAACCAGACTCCTTTAAAGACCCCAATAGACTCCGCTTTGGGACCTCCTGAGTCCATTCCAATTATTCACCACCCTATTTGTGAACCAGTTTCTCCCTATTTAAACTATCGTGACGAGTTTATTTTCTCGTGAAGGATAAACATTGCTAATTCATTGTTAAAGGTCAGTCAGTGGTTGCAAAATAGAATCATACGGTAAAGCGTTTATCGTTGGTAGTTAATACTGGGTAGAACAGTGCTGCAAGGAGTCCCGTATATTGGTTAAGGTTAGTGGTTAGCCAACAGAACATAAGAGGTTGCGTCAATCGTTGGGAGAAAGCACTGTCAGAACTCTGTGGTCAGAACAGTATCGTAAGAAGCGGCTATCGTTGAAGGCCAGTGGCTTCAGAACAGTATAGCATGCACGTGACTATCGTGAGGAACAAATGGGAGCACAACAATTTCCTGGTTGGCGCGCTAATAAGTGAAGCATTAGAGGATAACGAGACAACGCGACGCTAATAATGATAGATGCAGGATGAGACGCCGCCCGTAACAAACAACACACACACACACTAGCTGTTCCCTGGATCAGGAGAAAAACAACAATAATAAAAAAAATAATATTGCATAAAAAAAAACGGAATTAGTGAAACGTGGCAAGGCGTCACCGCAGAGTTCTTCACACGCACTTCTCTGTACTGACTTTCTTCATTCCCCCTCGCGAGCGAGCTTCATGTTAAAGTGAAGGCCGAGCTTCAAGTGAAAAACACTTGACAGTTATTCCTTGTTCTCTCTTGCCTCACGCCCCCCTAGGTAATTACCCACGCTGACCCCAGATTAAAAACCGATGGTCTAAAGATACATTACAACTCTGCAAGAAAGTTACGCATTCACTTCCTTATGAAAACTATATTATCAATAAATCTGTAAATATAACATTCTCAAGAAAAATCACACACACACACACTCTTTGTAACAATTTCCCGTGACCACAAATGTGAGAATGTTACATGTACCCCTTCTACATGTAGCTACCCCTGTAGGGTACACAACCATCCCTTGGAGAGAATAGTCATCACCGGGACAACAATTGTAGATGAAATTCTGATCATTCATGACGAGGTAATGTGTTATTGCCTAGGTAAATGTACACCATAGTAGGTAGTACCATTATATACTCTCTCTCTCTCTCTCTCTCTCTCTCTCTCTCTCTCTCCTCTCTCTCTCTCTCTCTCTCTCTCTCTCTCTCTCTCTCTCTCTCTCTCTCTCTCTCTCTCTTCACCTGTTATGCATGGCGGGACTCAGGTCAGGGAGGAAAAGGGAGAGTTGAGGATGAGACTCACGGCGAAGCGGAGTGGTCCGAGCGGCGGCCTGGCGTACGGGATGCCCAGGAAACCTCATGCCGCGGGAGCCGTCGTGCAGCAGGTAGCGCTCGCCCCGCAGCCTGCCACTGGGGGTGGTGAGAGTGACGGGGCCCTTCGCTCAACAACCCTGCCACGCCCACTTCACACCACCACCACACCACCAAGGCATCCAACCACCTCAGCATTGTCACGACGCGCGGATGTCACGTCACTAGGGGCGGGGGAGCGGCGCGCTGGGAACCATCGCCGACAGCAAGCAACAGTGGGTGTCGGGAAGCCAAGAGTGCTAGGGGATGGGGGGCTGTGGCCGGGGCATGGGGGACACGGCGGCGCGCGTGTGGGGTGGCTCACAGGCGCGGGTGGCGAGGGGGCCCGTGTTGGCTCCGGGAAGCGGGAACACTGAGTGAAGCTTGCAGCTTCCTCGACCTGCTGGGAGTGCTGGCCGCCTGTCGCTGGTCGCTACCCGCGCGCGCATGATCTGTCAGGTTATCGTCTTGCCGTCCTGCCCTCGCTGATGATCAGCACGCCTTCATCACGTCTTTAGTAATTAGCTCTGGCCTGAGTGCTCGTGTCGGCTCTTCGGCACCAAGCCGCAAGGAAACACCAGAAAGCCTGCTGCGCGAGGTCACTTGAGGTCATTTCCTATGCCACACCCACCAGGTAATGCCTTACCTAAGCTGCCGGGGATGGGGGATGGGGGGAGGCTACCGCTGGATCTATGGCAGTAATTCCTAACACCCAGCTTCATCTTCCACCACCAAGACACAAGTTAACGCGCCACTCTGCTATATGCTACCAAGGACACTATACAACAAGATACCTCACTCTGGGGTGCCCTGTGGTGCGCGTGCGATCGACGCACCGCCGTGCGGCAGGAGTTAACCAGTCTGCTGGCCCATGCACTTGCTGCATAACTGACCTGAATTAAAGTGTCTCATACCTGTTTATATTGAGCCAGACATGAAACCAACATAGATAAAGATTAAAATAATGCAAGGACACATTCATAAATACACATACAAATCGACAGCAATGGCTTAAAAACATACACACATGCTAGGTTTTTTTAATATTGAGTTTTTTTAATATTGAGTATTTTCAATATTGAGTTTTTTTTAATATTGAGTGTTTTTAATATTGAGTTTTTTTTAATATTGAGGTTTTTTTTAATATTGAGTATTTTCAATATTGAGTTTTTTTTATTGAGTTTTTTTTTAATATAAAGTGTTTTTAATATTGAGTTTTTTTAATATTGAGTATTTTCAATATTGAGTTTTTTAATATTGCGTTTTTTTTATATTGAGTTTTTTTTTAATATTGATTTTCATGAGTGATATTTATATATTTAAATTTTTTTCAATATTGAGTTTTATTAATATTGAGCTTTTTTTATTTTGTGTTTTTCTAATATTGTTTTTTTAATAGTTTTTTTTTAATATTGCGTTTTTTTAATATTGAGTATTTTTAATGTTGAGTATTTTTAATATTGAGTTTTTTTAATATTGAGTATTTTTAATGTTGAGTATTTTTAATATTGAGTTTTTTTAATATTGAGTATTTTTAATATAGAGTTTTTTTAATATTGAGTTTTTGTAATATTGAGTATTTTTAATATTGAGTTTTCTTAATATTGAGTTTTTGTAATATTGAGGGTTTTTTTTAAGTGAGCTTTTTTAATATTGAGCTTTTTTAACATTTTACGCTGAAAATATAGGGATTGAATGATCAGATAGCGAAGGCCGCTTGTCAATCGGAAGCAGAATTCTAAAGATATAAGCTCCTGAAAAGCGTGATGGTCGGTCGGGTCGGCCGCTTATCCCGGAAAAATCCGAGTGAGTGAGGACTCACGAGCACTTCGCGCTCGCTCGTAATTAAAAAAAACTCAATATTAAAAAAACTAATTAAAAAAACTGCATTAAAAAAACTAAATATTAATATTGAGCTTTTTTAATATTCAGCTCTTTTACTATTGAGTATTTTTAATATAGATTTTTTTTTTAATATTGAGTTCTTTTAATATTGAATTTTTTAAATATTGCGTTTTTTTTAACATTGAGTACTTTTAATATTGAGTATTTTTAATATTGAGTTTTTATAATATTGAGTTTTTTTAATATTGAGTTTTTTTAATATTGTTTTTTTAATATTGAATTTTTTATATATTGAGTTTTTTATAATTGAGTATTTTTAATATTTAGCTTTTTTAATAATGAGCTTTTTTAATATTGAGCTTTTTTAATATTGAGTTTTTTAAATATTGAGCTATTTTAATATGGAACTTTTTAATATTGCGTTTTTTTAATATTGCATTTTTTAATATTGAGTTTTTAATACTCAATCAATCAATCATTGGGGGCATACGCCGGGGGGCGCGTCGCCTCACCCACCCTACGACGCCACTCCCGGGGGTCACCACGCGCGAGTTCCCATGCAGGCTCCTTTCCCATACCAAGCAGCTCTCGACAAGAAACATCAACTTGCCCCAGCCACGAGCTTTGTGGGCGCCCCCTTGGCCTCCTCCACGCCGGATTGTCTCTTACAGATACAACCCGATGGGAAGGATCGGTTTCAGGGTAGCGTCCCACATGCCCATATAGCCGAAGTTGGCGCTGACGGACTATGCAGGTAATGGGCCCTCGATTCAGTCTCACGGTGCAATCGCTGATTTGACACGTAATCATCCCAGCGATACCCCATGATTTGCGAAGACACTTATTACCAAAGGCATTGATTCGTCTCTTCAAGTCACTATTTAGTGTCCATGTCTCAAAACCATAGAGTAAGACAGGGATCACAAGCGACTTGAAGATCCGGATCTTTGTCCTCCTGCACAGGTACCGACAACGCCAAATACTCCCGCTGAGCGAGTCCATAACACCGTGGGCTATGCCAATCCGCCGTAAGACTTCTTGACGTGACCCGCCGTCATTATGGACTGCGCTACCAAGGTATGTAAAACTTTCCAAGATCTCAATGTCCTCGCCACACGCATGAACAGACTGTACTGCTTCATCTAGTAAGTCTCCAAATACCTGGACCTTGGTCTTGAGCCAGGAGACCTCAAGCCCCAAAGGCTTTTGCCTCCTCGTGCAGCGCCTCGAGAGCCATCACCAGGACCTCCAGCGACTCAGCAAAGATTACTGCATCATCGGCAAAAACAAGATCAGTGATCTTGGTGTTGCCGATGGATGCTCCACAATCACTTTGATCTAAAAACCTTGTCCAATACCCAGTCCATACAAGCGTTGAAAAAGTGATGGGGCAAGGACGCACCCTTGCCTCACTCCTGTATTCACAGGAAAGAAGCTGGATACACCTGCCCCACACTTCACAGCACTCTCAGTCCCAGAATACAGACCAGTTATCAAACCAATAGTCCTTGCAGGAATCCCTCGAAGTCGCAGAAGATCCCAGAGTGACTCACGATGCACTGAGTAAAAACGCCTTCTTGAGATCAACATAGGCTGCAAGCATCCCCTGTCGAAACTCACGTCGGCGTTCCACCAGGACACGAAGCGCTAGGATACGGTCCGTTGTTGACTTACCAGGCGACCAGGCGTGAACCCAGACTGCTGAGGTCTCTGATGCTTCACCAGATGACTGCGAATTCGTGTCAGCAATAGATGGGCAAGCACCTTGCCTGGTACGCTGAGCAGTGTAATACCGCAGTAATTGTTGCAGTCCTGACGGTCCCCTTTCCCTTTCCAGATAGGGACGACCAGCCCCCTTTTCCAGTCAGGAGGAATGGTACCCGATTGCCACACGGCAGTCAGGACAGCATGCAACCCGCGGATCATGGCCTCATCCCCAGCTTTGAGGAGCTCCGCACTGATATTACAAACACCAGCGCCTTTCCACCCTTCAACTTTGCTACAGCCTCTCTGACTTCGTCAAGAGAGGGTTGCGGTTTCGTCAATGGGAGGATCGGCATCCACTGCCTGTAACCCAGTGGTGTGAAGCTGCTCAGTTGGAGGGTCCACCGTGAACAACTGCCCAAAGTACTCACCCCAAAACGAGCCATCTGGCCCATCCATGTCCGACACGAGGCGCCCATCTGCTGTTCGAATAGAAACTCGCCCGAAAAAGGAGACTTGGAACGGAGCTTCTTCAGGGCTCGGTAGGCGGGTCGGAGGTCATTAGCGTTCAAATGACCCTCGACATCCTCAGCGAGACTCCTGACATACCTCTCCTTGTCTCTCCTCAGGAGGGTTCTAGTCCGGCGTGACAGAGCCCTGTGCTGGTCCCGGTTCCCAGCCAGCCTGGCAGCGCGACTCTCCTCGATTTTCTCCAGCGTCTCGTCGAGACAAAAACCACGCCTTGACCTCGGGCGCTCCCAATACACTCCTTGGCAGCCTGTAGGGTTTCACGTTTGAAGGTATCCCACAGTTCTACAGGATCCCCGAGAGCACCGAGCACATCAAACCGATTTGAGACTGCCACCGCATACTCATGAGCACATGTCAAGTCCTTCAGTTTCTCAAGATGAAAAAACAGTATGGTTACCTCTTGAGATTCTTCTGGACTTGACATGAAGCTTAAGTGTAGCAACAACAAGTCTGCGATCTGTTCCAAAGAACTCAGCACTCCGGTAAACCCTGCAGTTCTGGGGATCCTCCAACGAGTACTAACGAGGATGTGGTCGATCTCCTTAGCTACCCCTCCGGCATTACTATACCATGTCCAGCGGTGCAGCTCTGGTCTCTGATACAAGAACCTGCAATTCTCAACCTTCTGGACCTTGCAAAGTTCAGAAGCAGAGAACTGTTGGTGTTTCTGGTACCGGAGCCATGGGGACCAACACACAAAATCGTAGCCATCTCTCACAGTGCCAGTAGTAGCATTGAAGTCGCCCAAGACAATGAGTGTGTCCCGAGGAGGACACTGGTCTAATACAGAGTCGAGTTTGGCGTAGAACATCTCCTTCTCTTCAGTTTTTTCGCATCTCGGTAGGAGCGTACACTACAACAAGAGACATGAAACCCAGAGTGTTGTTCATCCTCACCCGCATTATACGCTCATCAACCGGAGTAACCTCAACAACTGATGGCTGGCAGTTTGCTGGAGATGCCTATAGCTACTCCCCGTACACGGTGGACCATTGCTCATGCCGGACCAGTAGTAGGTGTAACCCCCACTGCTAGTCTCGCCCCTGCCAGGCCTCCTCGTCTCAGAGAGTCCCACTATATCCACCCTCAGCCTACTGAGCTCGCCCGATAGGAGAGGTAGTCGATGATCGTCTGAGAGGCTCATAACGTTCCACGAGCCCACACGAAAGAAACCCTCCGCAGGTTGATCCCAGGAGTGATTCGATGGGCAGGCGCCGCCTCTGCACCGCCCCGGCCACCCCCATAGGAAAAAGATGAGCTAGGGGCCCTACCACTTGATTTAGAGTGCGGGATTCCCGAGGGCTTACCCCGCACTCGTCATAGGCAGACCCCTCCCCTGCGTCAGCATGGAGGGGTTTTTGCATGGTCGGGCCCCCGGCAAAACCGGGTCGGGGGCGCGATTCACCGCGCCCCCGGCCTCTACCTCTTATTATGTTTGTGGCTAGTTTAGTTTTTACAGGGAGGGTTGCAAACCCCCCCCCCAACCAATCTATGTCAGGGATTGGCCTTACTGCTCACCGTGGCCAGGGACGCAGAACCCCCTGTAGGGATAACTATCCTGCTACTATAATTAATCTAACTACTATAATTATCCTTAACTAATCCTGTAGGGATTTTAATACTGAGCTTTTATAATATTGAGCTTTTATAATATTGAGTTTTTTTTAATATTGAGCTTTTTAGCATTGAAGCTTTTTTAATATTGACTTTTTTTAATATTGCCTTTTTTAATATTGAGTTTTTTTAATATTGACTTTTTTAATATTGAGGTTTTTTTAATATTGAGTTTTTTTAAATTGGGCTTGTTTTAATATTGAGCTTTTTTAATAATGAGCTTTTAATATTGCATTTTTTCAATATTCGGAATTCTTAATATTGAGTGTTTTTAATATTGAGTCTTTTAATATTGAGTTTTTTTAATATTGATTTTTTTAATATTGAGTTTTTTAATATTGAGTTTTTAATATTAGTTTTTTAATATGAGTGTTTTAATATTGAGTTTTTTAGTATTGAGCTTTTTTAAATATTGAGTTTTTTCAATATCGAGTTTATAATATTGAGTTTTTTAATATTGGGCTTTTTTAATATTGAGCTTTTTTTAATAATGAGCTTTTAATATTGCGTTTTTTAATATTCAGAATTCTTAATATTGAGTGTTTTTAATAATGAGTTTTCTTTAATATTGAGTTTTTTAATATTTAGTTTTTTTAATATTGAGTTTTTTTAATAGTTTTTTTTTGTATTGAGTTTTTTTAATATCGAGTTTTTTAAATTAAGCTTTTTTAATATGGAGTTTTTTAATATTTAGCTTTTTTAATATTGAGATTTTTAATATTGAGCTTTTTAATATTGATTTTTTAAAATATGCGTTTTTTTTAACAGGTATTTTCAATATTGAGTATTTTTAATATTGAGTTTTTATAATATTGTGTTTTTTAATATGAATTTTTAAATAATGATTTTTTAAATTGATTTTTTTTTAATATTTAGCTTTTTTAATAATGAGCTTTTTCAACATTGGGCTTTTTAATAGAGTTTTTTAATGAGCTTTTTTAATATTGAGCTTTTAACATTGAAAATTTTTGTATGATTTTTTTAATATTGAGTTTTTTAATATTGCGGTTTTTTAATATTGCGCTTTTTTAATATTGAGTTTTTTAATACTGGGGCTTTTATAATATTGAGCTTTTTTAGTACTGAGCTTTAAAAAAAATTAATATTGCGTTTTTTTTAATATTGAGCTTTTTAATACTGAGCTTTTATAATATTGAGCTTTTTTAATATTAAGCTTTTTTAATATTGAGCTCTTTTAACAATGATTTTTGATTAATATTTGTTTTTTTAATTGGGTATTTATATATTGAGTCTTTTTTAATATTGAGTTTTTTAATATTAAGTTTTTTCAATATTGAGCTTTTATAATATTAAGCTTTTTTAATATTGATGTTTTGATATTGAGCTTTTTTAATATTTAGTTTTTTAATATTGAACTCTTTTAATATAGAGTTCTTTAATATTGGGTATTTTTAATATTGATTTTTTTTTTAATACTGAGTTTTCAAATACTGAGCTTTTTTCTTTTTTTCTTTTTTTTTAATATGAGATTTTTTTTCAATATTGAGCTTCTTTAATATTGAGTTGTTTAGTATGTAGCTTTTTTATATTGAGTTTTTTTGCTTATAGATTTTTTTTAATATGATTTTTTTTATATGAGTTTTTAATATTGAGTTTTTCTAATATTGAGTTTTTATATTTTTTTAATATTGAGCTTTTTTAAGTTTTTTGAATATTGATCTCTTTTAAATTTTTTTTTTTAATATTGTTTTTTTTATATTGAGTTTTTTCAATATTGAATTTTTAATAGATATTTTTTAAGTTTTTTTTTATAATGAGCTTTTTAATAGCTATTTTAATATTGAAGTTTTTTTTATATTGCGTTTTCTTTAATGCGTTTTTTTAATAGAGCTTTTTTAATATAGTAGTTTTTAATATTGCATTTTTTAATATTGAATATTTTTCATATTGAGTTTTCTTAATATTGAGCTCTTTTAATATTGATTTTTTTTTTATACTATTGCATTTTGTTTTTATGCGTTTTTTAGTATTGCTTGTTTTAATAGATTTTTTTTAATATTGATTTTTTAATAGTTTTTTTTTAATATTGAATTTTTCTAAGATTAATTTTTTTTTTAGATTGAGCTTTTTAATAATTTTTTTAATATTGAGGTATTTTTTATAGTTTCTTTAATATTGATTTTAATATTAAGTTTTTAATGGGTGTTTCTGTCTGAAAATCCGTGAAAATGTACCAGTTTTGAACAGCATGTGTGTCTTTAAGCCTTTGCTGTCGATTTGTATGTGTATTCATGAATGTGTCCTTGTATATTTTAATCTTTATCTATGTTGGTTTCATGTTGGCTCTATATAAAACAGGTATGAGACACTTTAATTCAGGTCAGTTATGCAGCAAGTGCATGGGCCAGCAGACTGGTTAACTCCTGCCGCACGGCGGCGCCACCGTCAGCGGATAACAGAAATTGCCTTTGGGGATCCCGAGTGAGGTATCTTGTTGTAGTTGTCTTTGATGCTACTCTGTCAAGCAGAGGGACGGACTCCCCCGGCTGAGCCTATAGGCGCATTGTAAGCCAGGCCATCTGATGTTCACTGTACTACTTTAATACTATAATTGATTTCGAAATTACAGGCAGCATCTGATTGTTTTCATGTATAATTTAATCATAATTG
>JACEEZ010013842.1:0-17500 GCA_016584305.1 Chionoecetes opilio
ATCTGTTTAGTACCCTTGTCCATTAACTCATTTGGTATATTTAGTGACTTTTCGTAATTTCATGGCTAACAACAGACGATTTTATATAGCAGAGGAAAGATCTGGGCGTGAAGGGGTTAAGGCCGCGTCACACGGATACTTTTTTCCTGCATTTGGTATTTTGCTACCATTTGATACGGAATTTTTTGGTAGCAAATGAGTCGCGCATGATCGTCCTCTCCTACTAGTACTGGCTGGCATCTTTGTTTACGTCTTGGAGCAGCCGACGCCACGCAAGACTTGTACGAACTA
Source organism: Chionoecetes opilio (assembly GCA_016584305.1). Classification (NCBI taxonomy): domain Eukaryota; kingdom Metazoa; phylum Arthropoda; class Malacostraca; order Decapoda; family Majidae; genus Chionoecetes; species Chionoecetes opilio. The sequence continues at coordinate 292 of JACEEZ010013842.1, forward strand.
CACATTTCAGTGAAATAAAGAGAAATTGACCATCTTGGCATATTTTGGCATATAATGTGCCACAACACACAAATTGAGGCCAATAGCAGCCAGACGAAGCGTTCTTGCACGATCCATTGTGTTTGTTTTGGTCGCGGCTCCCGGAAGATGCCAGTAGAAGATGCTCGTCGCCGAAACGCCGTGTGACGACACGTGCACTTTTTGCCACCACTATAATGCAGGGCATCAAATGGCTGCAAAATACCAAAAGATGCCGGAAAATATCGCCCGTGTGACACGACCTTTACTTGGGCTCGCTCCAACACCTCATCCCTCCCCTCAACCCCCCTCTATTTCCCCTCAACCCCCACAGTCTTCCATAATCCCCCCAACACCTCATCCTTCCCCTCAGCCCCCCTCTATTTCCCCTCAACCCCCCCAACACCCCCCCCCCCCCCCCTCCCCTCTCCCCTCTAAGACAACCTCCACACCACATTGTTAAGACCAAAACCTCAGCTTGTTCAGGTTGATCCACAGTCTGTTTTTATTAGACGGTGGGTTTATCGTGTCATTAGGCGTGAGTGGCGTGGGTTGAGTAGCCGCCCACCGTGGGATTAGTGGGCAGGGAGGGGTGGGCGTGGCGAGGTGTGGGCGTGGTAAGGGGCGTGGCTTCGTGACGCAAATATACGTGCGGCCAATCATGTGCTTCTATTGATACTGAGAGACCAATGAAGGGTTGGGAAGAGGTAAGCGGCGGGTTGCGGTCTGTGTGTGTGTGTGTGTGTTACGGTGGGGTAGATGGACCAAACATCAGCATTACATCCAAACCAGACATCAATACACCCCCTTCCTCCCTCCTCCTCCTCCCCCACCACACACACACACACACACACACACACACACCACACACAGGAGAACGACCCGCCGCCCATCAGCCATTCACTGCCGCCCTCGCTCTGTGCTCTTATCGGGCGTCGCTCATCACTTAGGCACGCCCGTCACGAGTTGGTGACGGTGGTGGTGGTCAGAGCTGGGCAGTATTTAAATACATTTGTGTATTTAGAACTGTATTTATAAATACATTGGTTTTCATGTATTTAAATACTTGAATGAGTTTTTAAATACATTGGACTTAAATACTCCTATATAAAAATGTAAATACTTTTTTATCAGTTAATTTGACCATAAACCCGCCCCACTATCTGGCAACCCTGATGTTACAGTGAACACAGAATTACATCTGTGTTACAGAATGTGGTGGCGGTGGTGGTGGTGGTGGCGGTGGTGGTGGTGATGAGGGAACGAGGCGAAGCGGCTTGTTCAGGTATGTAAATAGTGAACTAACCGCTTCCTCTCTCTCTCTCTCTCTCTCTCTCTCTCTCTCTCTCTCTCTCTCTCTCTCTCTCTCTCTCTCTCTCTCTCTCTCTCTCGACAGTCAGTCAGTCCACGTCAACGCCCTCTGACCGCCACGTATTGCACACGCACACGCGCACACACACACACACACACACTCCTTCCCTCACCACAATGATAAAGTAAAGTTTTAGCCACCACACACACACACACACACACACACACACACACACACACACACACACACACACACACGTCTGACCCTCTTCCTCCTCCTTCACTAACATTATCTTTAAAAAAATGATAATACAAAAAATAATACAACCGCATGTCCTCCCCATACCCTTGACTCGCCGTCCTCAGCCCCATTCCCCACTGAACTAACACTTTCTCCCCACCTCCAATGCATGTAATCCCCCATAACCCTCCCATTGCCTCCCAACACCCCCCTCCCTCCCCAACACCCCTCTGTCTCCCCAACACCCCCTCTGTCTCCCCAACACCCCTCTGTCTCCCCAACACCCCCTCTGTCTCCCCAACACCCCTCTGTCCCCCCCAACACCCCTCTGTCTCCCCAACCACCCCCTCTGTCTCCCCAACACCCCCTCTGTCTCCCCAACACCCCCTCTGTCTCCCCAACACCCCCTCTGTCTCCCCAACACCCCCTCTGTCTCCCCAACACCCCTCTGTCTCCCCAACACCCCTCTGTCTCCCCAACACCCCCTCTGTCTCCCCAACACCCCCTCTGTCTCCCCAACACCCCCTCTGTCTCCCCAACACCCCCTCTGTCTCCCCAACACCCCTCTGTCTCCCCAACACCCCTCTGTCTCCCCAACACCCCTCTGTCTCCCCAACACCCCCTCTGTCTCCCCAACACCCCCTCTGTCTCCCCAACACCCCTCTGTCTCCCCAACACCCCTCTGTCTCCCCAACACCCCCTCTGTCTCCCCAACACCCCCTCTGTCTCCCCACACACCCCCTCTGTCTCCCCAACACCCTTTTTTCTGTCTCCCCAACACCCCCTCTGTCTCCCCAACACCCCCTCTGTCTCCCCAACACCCCCTCTGTCTCCCCAACACCCTTTCTGTCTCCCCAACACCCCCTCTGTCTCCCCAACACCCCCTCTGTCTCTCCAACACCCCCTCTGTCTCCCCAACACCCTCCCAGTCTCCCCATTACATCATTACATCACCTCCCCAACACTTTTTTCTCCCCATACATAAGAACATGAAGAAGCTACAAGAGGCCGCGAGACCTACACGTGGTAGTTCCTGTTACCTAACACTACCTACATCCACCTTTCATCCCCATCCATGAACCTATCCAGCCTCCCTTTAAAGCTCCCCAATGACTCCGCACTAACTACCTGTCTACTGAGATATTCTTCCTTTTCCTCCCCAACACAATTTTTTCTCCCTACCATATAAAAAAAGGGCGTTAGATTCTTCCCTTTCCTCCCACCTACATTTCAGTTTCCTTTTTTCTCCCAATACGTAAAAAAATAAGGTGTTAGATTCTTCCTTTTCCTCCACAACACACTGCTTTTTCTCACCACTGTAAAAAAAAAGGTGTTAGATTCTTCCCTTTCTTTCTTCCTTCCTTCATTTCGGCTTCCTTTTCTCTCCCCATTCGTAAAAAAAAAGGTTATATTTTTCCTTTTCCTCCCCAACACTCTACTTTTTCTCTCCACCATATAAAAAAAAAAGTGTTAAATTCTCCCTTTCCTTCCTTCTCCTACATTTCAGATTCCTTTTTTCTCCTCCAACGTAAAACAAGGTGTTATATATTCTTCCCTTTTCTTCCTTTTCCTCCCCAAACACTCCACTTTTTCTCCCCATACGTAAAAAAAACCCCGTTAAATTCTCCCTTTCCTTCCTTCTCCTACATTTCTGCTTCCTTTTTTCTCCTCACAAGTAAAAAAAAAAGAGAAAAAAAGGTGTTATATTCTTTCCTTTCCTCTCTTCTCCTTCATTTCAGCTTCCTTTTTTCTCACCACGTAAAAAAAAGGAGTTATATTCTTCCCTTTCCTCCTTTCTCCTTCATTTCAGCTTCCTTTTTTCTCACCACTGTAAAAAAAAAGGAGTTATATTCTTCCCTTTCCTTCCTTCTCCTTCATTTCAGCTTCCTTTTTTCTCACCACGTAAAAAAAGGTGTTATATTCTTTCCTTTCCTTCCTCCTCCTTCATTTCAGTTTCCTTTTTTCTCACCACTGTAAAAAAAAGGTGTTATATTCTTTCCCTTTCCTTCCTTCTTCATTTCAGCTTCCTTTTTTTCTCCTCACACGTAAAAAAGGTGTTAGATTCCTTCCCTTTCCTTCCTTCTCCTTCATTTCAGCTTCCTTTTTTCTCACCACTGTAAAAAAAAGGTGTTATATTCTTTCCTTTCCTTCCTTCTCCTTCATTTCAGTTTCCTTTTTTCTCACCACTGTAAAAAAAAAGGTGTTATATTCTTTCCCTTTCCTTCCTTCTCCTTCATTTCAGTTTCCTTTTTTCTCCTCCAACGTAAAAAAAGGTGTTATATTCTTTCCTTTCCTCTCTTCTCCTTCATTTCAGCTTCCTTTTTTCTCACCACTGTAAAAAAAAAGGAGTTATATTCTTCCCTTTCCTTCCTTCTCCTTCATTTCAGCTTCCTTTTTTCTCACCACTGTAAAAAGGTGTTATATTCTTTCCTTTCCTTCCTTCTCCTTCATTTCAGCTTCCTTTTTTCTCACCACTGTAAAAAAACAGGTGTTATATTCTTCCCTTTCCTCTCTTCTCCTTCATTTCAGCTTCCTTTTTTCTCACCACGTAAAAAAAAAAGGTATTATATTCTTCCCTTTCCTCCTTCCTGTTTAATTTCTGTGTTATTAATTTACCTTCCCATGTTTTAGTTTCTTTCCCATCCATTCCTCTTCCTCCTTCCCATCGCCATCGGGTGGAGAGTCCTTCCTCTTCCTCCTCCTCCTCCTCCCCCTCCTTCCCTGTACAGAGCAGTTAATATCCGGTCATTGCTTATGGGCGAGAGAAAGGAAGGGAGAAAAGAAAATACGCCAATTAAAAAATATAACAGAGAGACAGAATAGTACAGCATTAATAGGGAACAGAAAGACAGTATAGAAGGAGTAAAGGTAAACAGAAGATGAATTTCCTGAAGGAGTAGCAATAGAAGGAGGGTGAAGAGGAGTGAATAGAATAGAGGAATACTGGTAAAATAAGGACGAAAAGGAGGAGTAGGTCTGAAAATGGAGTAGGTAGAGGATTATTATAAGTAAACGGCAGATGAATTTCCTGAAGGAGTAGCAGTAGAAGGAGGATTAGTAGTGATAATAAACGAAAAATATGCCAAGTACAAAATATAACAGCAAGACAGTAAGTAGTACAGCATTGAGACAGCATATGCAAGAGGCGGTTTCTGCTGCCAAGGTAACCAGCAAAACAACAGGTGTGTGTGTAATCAACGAAAGGCGAAAATGCAGAAAGTTAGATAATAAAAACAAAAGGAGGAGGAGGAGGAGGAGGAGGAGGAGGAGGAGGAGGAGGAGTTATTAGTGAGGCTCAGACATGTGTGGTGAGCAATATTCCTTCTGACCACACCTCATGACAGCTGTTGCAACCCCGCCAGTGCTGTGCTCCTGCTGTTGCTGTGTGAGAGAGAGAGAGAGAGAGAGAGAGAGAGAGAGAGAGAGAGAGAAGAGAGAGAGAGAGGAGAGAGAGAGAGAGAGAGAATATCCTCCTTTATGCACCGCGATACACATTTGTTTTCTCTTTATCTGTGTTCTTGTCACGTTCACAGGTTATAATTAAGGTGACAATGCACGACATGGTAACTTGGCAACCTTGAAGCAGACGTGTGTGTGTGTGTGTGTGTGTGTGTGTGTGTGTGTGTGTGTGTATTCATCTTCATCTAGTTGTATTTTACAGGGCCAGAGCAATGCTCGTGTGGCCCGTCTCCATATCAACATTTTTATCATTCATCCTTAGTGCTTTGTGTTGGCCGAAGCCACCACCCCGGAGAGCAGGTCACAAACCCCGGCTAACACCCGGTACCCATTCACTGCTGGGTGGACAGGGGCTCGGGTTTTAAGGAAACAACCCATTTGTTTCCGCTCCGCCCGGGGATCGAACCCGGGACTTCTCGGTTGTGAACCGAGCATGCTTCCTCTACACCACGGAGTACCCCTTGTGTGTGTGTGTGTGTGTGTGTGTGTGTGTGTGTGTGTGTGTGTGTGTGTGTTAAGTATTTCACACATTTCTATCGGTTGCTCATATATTACACTGTTCTCTATAAATTTTAATAACGCTTTCCTAATGCTTTAACTCTCCATGTATAATGTATATACTTATAAAACAAATTAGGTTCTTCGCTGCATTTGTCAACTATATTATTTTTCTAATCTCATTATAGACTTCTTTTTTTATACTCAGTAATTTTTCATTTCACATCAGAACAGAATATTTATTTTATTATTTGATTAAAGAGACTATTTGAATATATTCTTATCTTTTCTCTGGTTTGGTATTCACTTCGTCCTTCTCATGGCGTTTTGTTTAGTTTGTTTCTCGGTATTTGCTTCGGTATTTGCATTGCGTGACGGTGTTGTGACGAGGCGCAACACAACAGTCACGCAACACTATTTACATGACTCAAAACATCAGTCATAAGTCACGCAACACTATTTACATGACTCAAAACATAAGTCATAAGTCACGCAACACTATTTACATGACTCAAAACAATTACGTATCTCAAAACATACACAAAATATCTTTACACTAGAATATGACGTTGATAGTTAATGGCGATAAATTCTCCACACTGACTACATACCATGATGACGTAACTACAGAACGAGGGTAGAAAATAATATAATGCTAAGAATTAATAGTAATACAATGACATTAATATGAAAAAAATAGTGATGATGATGATTATAGTAACATGGTAAGTCGAGTAAAAATAAAAATAAATAAATAAAGGATGTTTTTTTTTTTTTATTCTTGGATGAAAATATAGTTGCATGTTACTTTTTGTTAGTGGTAGTAATAGCTGAAGTGCTGATGATGATGATGATGCTGATGATGATGATGATGATGATAATACTGAAAAAAATAGAACAAGGATAATAACAGTGAAACAAAAAATAATAGCTAATGACAAAAAAAAAAAAAAAAAAAAAAAAAAAAACGCAAAAAATAGCCCCCCAAAAACGAACTACAAATAATTTTCTTCAGTGACCCCAACGTTAATATGAAACACGATAAACTATTTCCTTTCACTGGCTACGATAATAACAATAATTTCCCAACTGCTAATATGGTCTCCTTTTTTCGCCCCTGACATGCGTAATTTTGACAGGTGTAGCGACGATTCTTAACAGGTGTGTAGCGGGTGACTCCTCCTCCTCCTCCTCTTCCTGCTCGTGATCTTCCTCTTCCTCTCCCCCCCCCACCTTGACTTTATCGCCTCCTCTTCCTATCCTCTTCCTTTTCCTCCTTTTCCTCTTCCTCCTCCTCTTCCTCTTCTTCCTCCTGGTCTTGTGGTCAAATTAGGGTCGGTGGCGTGAGAGTTCCTGTTGTTATGAGTTACCAGGGAGAAAAGGAGGACGAAAAGGAGGAGGAGGAAGAGGAGGAGGAAGGAAGGAAGGAAGGAAGGGAAGTTATTGACGAGAGGTATAAAAGAACATGTTAAAGTTGAAATACAATAAAACATGAGAAAAAAAGGAGGAGGAGGAGGAGGAGAAGGAAGAGGAGGAGGAGGAAGAGGAAGAGGAGGAGGAGGAGGACATAAATGAAAGCAGAGGATTATAATATAAATAAATAAACAAATATAAGGAAAGGAAGAGAAAACATTTGAGAGAGAGAGAGAGAGAGAGAGAGAGAGAGAGAGAGAGAGAGAGAGAGAGAGAGAGAGAGAGAGAGAGAGAGAGAGAGAGAGAGAGAGAGAGAGAGAGAGAGAGAGAGAGAGAGAGAGAGAGAGAGAGAGAGAGAGAGAGAGAGAGAGAGAGAGAGAGAGAGAGAGAGAGAGAGAGAGAGAGAGAGAGAGTACTACCATAAGAAAACATGGGAAAGGAAGAAGGGCAGTGTATACATCAATAACGGACAGGATGTATAAGAAATTAAATAAACTGTCCAATAATAATAATAATAATGATAAATGCAAAAAAACGCCCATGCATATCTACTATAAAATACCCCTTCACGCTGATTGGCTGACGCTATTAAGGGTAATTTCCTCCCCTCCCATTGGTTGCCCCTTCCTGGCTGCTCTCATAACTCTGCATCTCATTGGCTCACTCAATTACCGATTTCCTCCCTTTCTATTGGCTGGACATCCTCCCGCCCTGCAGAGACCCATCAATTGCTGCCTCCAAAATAATGACGTGAGAAATACTACAGGAAAAGCTGGTCAGGAGGAGGAGGAGGAAGAAGAAGAGGAGGAGGAGGAGGAGGAGAAGGAGGAAGAGGAGGAGGAAGAAGAGGAGGAGGAGGAGGAAAGAGGAAGAAAAGGAGGAGGAGGAGGAGGAGGAGGAAGAGGAGGAGGGGGAGGAGGAGGAGGAGGGAGGAGGAGAGGAGGAGGAGGAGGAGGAGGAGGGAGGAGGAGGAGGAAGAAAGAGGAGGAGGGGAGGAGGAGGGAGGAGGAGGAGGAGGAGGAGGAGGAGGAGGAGGAGGAGGAGGAGGAGGAGGAGGAGAAAGGAAAAGGAGGAGGAAGGAAGAGAAGGGTTAAATATATATTGGCATGAAAACACTGAGCAAGTATTTTAACATTTTTTTTTTTTTTTTTTTTTTTTTTTTTTTTTTTTTTTTTTTTTTTTTTTTTTTACATTTTGGCCTATAGTGCGTGTAGGCAGTGACTTCCAGGGGTAGGATGGTAGGCCCTGGAGGCTCACTTGAGGGCTGTGATGGTTGGCCCTCGCCCGTGGTGGCGCAGGCAGGATTGTTATAGTGACGCCTGTGATTAGAGGCTCATGCCGCCCCCCTGTGTCCTCCGATGCACTCGCAATCGAAGGTAGAGTTAATGGGCAGGGCATGTGGGTGTTCTTAGGCCACTCGACGGTGCAGAAATATTTTAAGTGGATTTTGGTTCCCATCGAGAATCGAACTCGGGTCATCAAGAACGCCACTCGGAGACGCTAAGTCCTAAAAAAGACCCCTTAAAAACCAGCCAGGTAGCCTCCCCTCCCACCTAAATAAAAAAGGCGAGCAAACTGTACATGAGAACCAATAGAGTTTGTCAATATCATTTAAAAGAAAAATCTGCCACAAAATGATGTCAATTTAGTTGCGGTAGAAGAAAAATCTGCCAAAAAATGATGTCAATTTAGTTGCGGTAGAAGAAAAATCTGCCCAAAATGATGTCAATTTAGTTGCGGTAGAAGAAAAATCTGCCAAAAAATGATGTCAATTTAGTTTCGGTAGAAGAAAAATCTGCCAAAAAATGATGTCAATTTAGTTTCGGTAGAAGAAAAATCTGCCCAAAATGATGTCAATTTAGTTTCGGTGGAAGAAAAATCTACCCAAAATGATGTCAATTTAGTTTCGGTGGAAGAAAAATCTACCCAAAATGATGTCAATTTAGTTTCGGTGGAAGAAAAATCTACCCAAAATGATGTCAATTTAGTTTCGGTGGAAGAAAAATCTACCCAAAATGATGTCAATTTAGTTTCGGTGGAAGAAAAATCTACCCAAAATGATGTCAATTTAGTTTCGGTGGAAGAAAAATCTATCCAAAATGATGTCAATTTAGTTTCGGTGGAGAAAAATCTACCCAAAATGATGTCAATTTAGTTTCGGTGGAAGAAAAATCTACCCAAAATGATGTCAATTTAGTTTCGGTGGAAGAAAAATCTACCCAAAATGATGTCAATTTAGTTTCGGTGGAAGAAAAATTTGCCAAAAAATGATGTCAATTTAGTTTCTGAAGTAGAAAAAAACTGCCAAAACTGATCCTTTACTTTATGTGTGTATTCTGTCTTAGGCCACTCGACGGTGCAGAAAGATTTTAAATGGATTTATGGGTCTCACTCGGGATCGAACTCAGGTCTTCGAGAACGCCACCCGGTGACGCTAATCACTCTGCTACCGCCTCAACAAATTACAGTTAGATTAACTACTCATTACTTACAGAAAGTCAACAAACCATCTGACTGGCTAATACTGTTTACTTATACGCCTCACACCCCCACCCTCACCCTCTCTCTCTCTCTCTCTCTCTCTCTCTCTCTCTCTCTCTCTCTCTCTCTCTCTCTCTCTCTCTCTCTCTCTCTCTCTCTCTCTCCTCTCCTCCTCCTCCTCCTCCTCCTCCTAACACGTCGCCTCGGCAGGACGATAATTCCATTACGCTGAGAATAACGTAATCGGCATCGAAAAGCGTAATTACACCGAAGTATCCGGCGGAAATGACGAAGGAAACGAAGACGAAGGGGCGTGTGTGGCGACGGGCTGCCCGGAGGCGACACACACACACACACACACACACACACGCACACACACACACACACACAACACACACACACACACACACACACAGAACACACACATACCACACACACACACACACATACACACACACACACACACAGACACACACACACAATTGAAAGAAAGACTGGATAAATGTAGATACGGAGACGGGACCACACGAGGGTAGCTCAGGCCCTTTAAAACACAACTAGGTAAATACAACTAGGTAAACACACACACACACACACACACACACACACACACACACACACACACACCACACACACACACACACAAAACAAACGTCACCCCTCCTCTCACCACCTCCTCCTCCTCCTCCTCCTCCTCCTCCTCCTCCTCCTCCTTCTGGTCTTCCCAAAACAAAGTTGGGATCTCGCTAATTCATGTTTTTCTCCCACATTGTAGACTCGTGTGACCGGATATGGGACGTCTTGAAAGGGGGGGGGGAGGGGGGGGGAGGGGTGGGGGGAGGGGGAGGGAAAGAGGGAGGGAGAGGAAGAGGAAGAGGTAATGCCTGCGACCTCCTTCCTCTTTACTTTCCCTAAGGCTAATTTCCACAGTACTCTCTCTCTCTCTCTCTCTCGTCTCTCTCTCTCTCGTCTCTCTCTCTCCTCTCTCTCTCCTCTTCTCTCGCTCTCTCTCTCTCTTTTCTCTCTCTCTCTCTCTCCGATTTTTTTTTTTTAGTTGCGTTTTTTCTCTCCTATTTTTGTCTTTTTTACAGTTCACCTGCATTTTGGCGCGCGTGTGTGTGTGTGTGTGTGTCAGTGTGTGTGTGTGTGTGTGTGTGTGTGTGTGTGTGTGTGTGTGTGTGTGTTGTGTGTGTGTGTGTGTGTGTGTGTGTGTGTGTGTGTGTGTGTGTGTGTGTGTGTGTGTGTGGTGTGTGTGGTGTGTGTGGGGTGTGTGTGTGTGTGTGTGGGTCAGTCAGTGTGTGTGTGTGGTGGTCAGTCAGTGTGTTTGTGTGTGTGTGTGTGTCAGTCTGTTGTGTGTGTGTGTGTGTGTGTGTGTCAGTCAGTGTGTGTGTGTGTGCGTGTGTGGTCGGGTGGGAGGGTGAAGTGTATGGTTACATTACCCGATACTTAAGCTATATAACTCACTCACTCTCTCTCTCTCTCTCTCTCTCTCTCTCTCTCTCTCTCTCTCTCTCTCTCTCTCTCTCTCTCCTCCTCCCCTCCTCTCTCTCTCTCTCTCTCTCTCTCTCTCTCTCTCTTGTCCTGCTCTAGCGTCCTTCAAACTTTATAGCGCAATATTCCCAAAAAACCTGCTTTAGCCAATTAACCTGAAATAATCTATATAGAATTACCTGTAAGTAGACCGTGGGAAGAAAAAACATATCAATAATCCTTCCATATTCCCCAACCAAAAAAACTGACCCTAGAAAATAAGATTAGGAAAAGAAAGACAGAAAGAAAGAAAGAAAGAAAGAAAGAGAAAAAAGACAGACAAAAAAAGATAAAAAAAAACCACTATCTTATCCACCCAAAATAATAATAATAATAATAATAATTTTGCTCTCACCCGAAGGACTGTAGGATAAACAACAACAGAATACTAGACACGAGGGAATGCACTTACCCCCTTCCTAACTCCTGTAATTCTATCTCTTAATAATATCTAGTAATCTAGTATTTAGTAATATCTAGTAATCTAACTTCCTAACTACTGTAATTCTATCTTTTAATAATATCTAGTAATCTAGTATTTAGTAATATCTAGTAATCTAACTTCCTAACTACTGTAATTCTATCTTTTAATAATATCTAGTAATCTAGTATTTAGTAATATCTAGTAATCTAACTTCCTAACTACTGTACTAGAGCAAATCAATTATACATGAGGCCAAAGAGAGGCATTCCATAACGACACAAAGATAGCAGTGTAATAACTTCAACAATTCGGCATTAAGAAGCGACCCTAAATAGAGCTAAAGGGAGCTACTATGAATACTATACTACTATATATACATACTATACACTTACTATATAGCTTACCCACCCAAAAGAGAGACATTCCATAGCAACACAAAGATATCAGTGTAATAACATCAACAAGGCATTAAGAAGCGACCCTAAATAGAGCTAAAGGGAGATACTAATTAATACTATACTACTATATATACTACTATACAATTACTATATAGCTTACCCACCCAAAAGAGAGCTACTCCATAGCAACACAAAGATATCAGTGTAATAACATCAACAATTCGGCATTGAGAAGCGACCCTAAATAAAGCCAAAGGGAGTTACTATGAATACTATACTACTATATATACTACTATACAATTGCTATATAGCTTACCCACCCAAAAGAGAGGCATTCCATAACAACACAAAGATAGCAGAGTAATAACAGCAACAATATAGCATAGAGTAGCGACCCTAAATAAAGCCAAAGGGAGATACTATGAATACTATACTACTATATATATACTACTATACAATTACTATATAGCTTACCCACCCAAAAGAGAGGCATTCCATAACAACACAAAGATATCAGTGTAATACCAGCAACAATATAACATTAAGAAGCGACCCTAAATAAACCCAAAGGGAGTTACTATGAATACTATACTACTATATATACTATGCAATTACTATATAGCTTACCTACCCATAAGAGAGCTACTCCATAACAACACAAAGATATCAGTGTAATACCAGCAACAATATAGCAATAAGAAGCGACCCTAAATAGACCCAAACCAAGCTAAACAGGCGGCCACGTGGACCCTTCAAGCCCACACGCGTCCAGACACGACCACCACCCACGGCCATTTTTGAGGGGTGGGGATGATAGGGGTGGTGGTAGGGTTGGTTGGGGTGTAGGGTGGGTGTTAGGGGTGGTAGGGGTGGTTGGGGTGGTAGGGGCGGGTGTAGGGGTGGTTGGGGTGGTTGGGTGGTAGGAAGGGGGTGTATCCTTGTATCCTTCCCTCCTCTTCAAGCGTGGGTGTAGGGGTAGGAGTCCCATCATTGCCTCCCTCCCCCTCCCCCACTCCAACCCTCTCACCTATTGTATCTCTCACCCACTCCTCCTCCTCCTCTCCTCCTCCTCCTCCTCCTCCTCCTCCTCCTCCTCCTCCTCCTCCTCCTCTTCTCCCTTCATCTCCACGGCCGGATATCAGCCATTGATGCGGGAACGTCCGGCTATGTATACTCTCCCTCCTCCCTCTCCTCTCCTCTACTCTCCCTTTCCTCCCCTCTCCTCCTATATTCTTCCCTTCTCTCTCTCTCCTCTCTATCTACTCAACCCTTTCTCACCTTCCTCTCTCCTTTTTATTTCTCTTCTTTATTCCTCTATTATTCTCTACCTTTATTTCTCCCTTCCTCTACTCTCCCTTCTCTCCTCCTCTACTCTCCCTTTTTCTCTCCCTCCTCGCCCTCTATTCACCCCTTTCTCCCTCTCCCTCTACTCTTCCCTCTCTCTTCATTCCTTCATTTACTCTCTCTCCTTTACATTTTTTATTATTTTTATTTTGCTTCCTCTCTTTATTCCTTTATTTACTCTATCACTATTTTTGTTTCTTCATTATATTCCTGGCCTCAAAAGTGACTATTTTTATCTATCCGTGTGATTTATATTATTTTGTTGATTTTATTTCGTATCTTTAGTTATATTGTTTGTAGTTTTATAGTTTTTTACGTATTAATCATTTTTTTCCTCTGAACACTTTGGATGCAGTTTCTCTCTCTCTCTCTCTCTCTCTCTCTCTCTCTCTCTCTCTCTCTCTCCGACCCATGAATGACCCACTTAGGAATTTCCTCCTCTAAAACACACACACACACACACACACACACACACACACACACACACACATACCTTGTTTCTTCTCTGTTAACTGATCCCCCCCCCCCCCTCTCTTCCTCTCTCTCTCTCTCTTCATCTCTCTCGTCCTCTCCCCCTCTCCTCTCTCTCTCTCTCTCTCTCTCGTATTGTCAAGAGTCACGTTCGCTGTTGACAAATTAGGATCAAATGTTTGGAATGTATCGAGAGAGAGAGAGAGAGAGAGAGAGAGAGAGAGAGAGAGAGAGAGAGAGAGAGAGAGAGAGAGAGAGAGAGAGAGAGGGGGAGAGGGGAGAGGAGGGGAGAGAGAGAGAGAGGGGAGAGAGAAGAGAGAGAGAGAGAGAGAGGGGAATTTCCACTCCAGATAACAAATGCTATCAATAAAAAAAGACAATCACGAAACTCAAATAAAAAGCAGAATTCTGACAACGAAAAATATTGAGAAAAGAGAAATCGAGCATGAGAAAAAGAAGAAAGAGAGAGAGAGAGAGAGAGGGGGAGAGAGAGAGAGAGAGAGAGGAGAGAGAGAGGAGAGAGAGGAAAAGAGAGAGAGGAAGAGAGAGAAGAGAGGGGAGAAAAGAGAGAGAGAGAAGTGTTTCGAATCAAGCTTCATGGGAGATTTGGAGCACATAATTTTTTTTCACTACAAATCTTTCATGACTCATACAAACTGCTAAGGAAGAGGAGGAGGAGTAGGAGGAGGATGAGGAGGGGGAAGAGGAGGAGGGAGGAGGGAGGGGGAAGGAGGGAGGAGGAGGAGGAGGATTACAAAGGATTAAAAAGAAACCAAAAAACCAAAACAGACCGATAGGTCCTTACAAGGCTGTTTGCTTTAACTGCACTACACTAACTAGATTGATAAGAGAGAAAGGATAGGAAAGTAGAAGGCTCCTCCCCACCCACCCATCTCCCTCCACCCGAAGCTGGCCGGAAATGAAGTGATACCATGCAGTATAGAAAAAACTGCATGGAATTTGTGAGGAAAGTTGAAAGCTGTAATCTATGGCTAACAAACCAAACTAGTTTGTGGGGTAGGTTTTTAGTGCTTGATAGATTGGTCATGTTATGCGTGTTTTTTGTAATGGTGTGAACACAGTGTGGGAGTTCAAGGGTGGTGCGGCAGCCTTGCCTGGCGCTTTCCTTTGGGAGGCAGAAAGTCAATCAGGCCCCAGCTCCGTTCATCCACTGCGGATTGTGTACTTTCCATGTAGGACGCCGTACACTTCAATGCCTCCCTGCAGCAGTGACCCCCTGGTACCTTAAATCCCGATGGTGGTCACTAACTGACAGGGCCCCTTACTGGTCCACAACCCGTCACCAGGTCGAGAGTAGTAGTGGTAACCGTTAACTCGGGGCTATCTTGGGGTGTTATTTAGGTCTAATGTAGTGTTGGTGTAGGCTCAGTGTGGAAGTTTTAAGGGTGGTGCGGCAGCCTTGCCTGGCGCTTTCTTGGGAGGCAGCAGTCAATCAGGCCCCAGCTCCGTACAATCCACTGCGGTAGTGCACTTTCCAAGTAGGGACGCCGTGCACTTCAATGCCCCCTGCAGCAGTGACCCCTGGTATATAAATCCCGATGTGGTCACTAAACTGACAGGGCCCTTACTGAACCCCAGGCCCCGTCACAGGTCAAAAGTTGTAGTAGTGACCGTTTACCTCGGGGCTGTCTGAGACGTGTGGGAGGGGTTGTGTGAGACGCGACTCGCATCATTTTACGCAATGAGAGTAAGTATCAGAAGGCCCGCGAGATAAATTTATTATTCCGAGATAAACAGTGACACCGGGGATTTTGTATGAAATATTTAAACGAGGCGAATTTTTAAATGAATCTATTGTATTTGAGTTTACTACGTCCTGAGGGCAAAGGGCCCCCCTTTCCATACGTTTACAACACGGCTTGTGAAGAAGTACTTTGCTTCGTTCGTTACAAAACCCTTTCCTGCTTATTTTAAATCCGTTGTTTCTAGTTGAGCTTGACCGGTCTAGCGTGAAAAGATTTTCTGGGACTACGTTCGTAAATCCATTGAAGATTTTAAAGACTTCGATGAGGTCACCTCTTATCCTTCGTTTTGTTAGTGGGAATAAGTTAAGTTCTTTGAGCCGATTTTCGTACGATTTATTACGCAATCTAGGTATCATTTTGGTTACTCTGCGCTGTATTTTTTCTAGTTTATCTATGTCCTTTTTATAATAAGGTGACCAGAACTGCACACAGTATTCTAAATGGGGGCGAACAAGCGAGTTAAAAAGAGTGAGTATAACTTTTTCAGATTTGAAACTGAAAGTTCGTCCAATAAAGCCAACCAATTTATTTGCAGTTTTTACTACCTCTATAATTTGGTTATTCGGTTTGAGATCTTTCTGAGAGGAGAGGTCTGAGAGGAGGAGGAGAATACACTGACAAATTTCTCCCAAACGTTTTAGTATCATTATCTTTTTTCTACATGACAAGGGACTGGCCAAGGGCAAAAAANGAGGAGGAAGTAGAGATAGGAGAGGAGAGCTAGCTTATTCTATTATTCTAATGCAAAGGGGGGTAAGAACAAAGATGTTATAAATTCTAACCTGCAACTTACCTAGAGGAGGATGCGAGTGAGGGGGAGGAGTGAGGGGGAGGGGGGGGGGGAGGAGGAGGAGGAGGAGGAGGAGGAGGGGAGAGCGGAGGAGGAGGAGGCGGAGGAGAGGCGGAGGCGGAGGAGAGGAGAGGAGGAGGAGGAGGAGGAGGAGGTGTGAAAAAGTGGTTCCTGGCTGAGTGGTCGGATGGTCTACCTGACGTGACAAGTTCGTGAGCTGAAGGTTCGTGACCCGCATGATCTTGAGCCCTCCTACTGCTGAGGGAGGCGATCTCTCTCTCTCCTCTCTCTCTCGTCTCTCTTCTCTCTCATCTTTCTCTCTCTCTCTCTCTCTCTCTCTCTCTCTCTCTCTCTCTCTCATCTCTCCTTATCACTCTTCTTTCTTCCATTCCCCCCTCTTTTCATATCTTTTAACTCCTCTCTCTCTCTCTCCTTCTCTCCTCTCTCTCTCTCTCTCTCTCTCTCTCTCTCTCTCTCTCTCCTTCCTCTCTCTCTCTCCGTTGCTGGGATGACGTGACTTTGACGTCGCTTTGTTATGCTCACTGATTTAGTTTGCCAGGAAGGCGTGAGAGTAGCGCTCTCTTCTCTCTCTCTCTCTCTCTCTCTCTCTCTCTCTCTCTCTCTCTCTCTCTCTCTCTCTCTCTCTTCTCTCTCTCTCTCTCTCTAGTACTACCAATGAAGTGCCAGATCAAGTATTTTCATATTCGCATTTTTTTCGCCACCAAAAAAAATCAAGGTTGCAACACACACACACACATACACACACGCACACACACACGAGGAGTGAGTCACAGAGGTGTAAAATGATGTATGTTGATGACGTCACAGGGAGGTAGGGGAAGGAAGAGAGGGAAGGGAAAGGAGGGAGGGAAGGGAAGGGGAGGGAAGGGAAGGGGAGGGGAAGGGAAGGGAAGGGAAGGGAAAGAGGGAAGGGAAGGTATGGGAAGGGGAGTGGGAAGGGAAGGGAAGGGGAGGGGAAGGGAGGGAGGGAAGGTATGGGAAGGGGAAGTGGGAAGGGAAGGGAAGGGAAGGGAAAGAGGGAAGGGAAGGTATGGGAAGGGAGTG
>JACEEZ010013842.1:20000-25000 GCA_016584305.1 Chionoecetes opilio
CACACACCACCACCACTACTACTAATAACACTACTACACTATACTACTACTACTACTACTACTACTACCATTAACTACTACTACTACTACTACTACTACTACTACTACTACTACTACTACTCACACTACACCACTACATACTACTACTACTACTACTACCACACCACCACTACTACTGTATTCCACCCAACAACTATGCTACTAACACACCACCACCACACCGCTATCACTGCTTGCACCACCACCACCACCACCACCACCACCGCTATTACTGCTTGCACCACCACCACCACCACCACCACTTCACCAGGTAATTACTCCTATAAAATAAATCCTTTTCTTTTCTATCCCCAGCGTGCCCTCCGTAGTACCTGCCCCGCTACAAACACGTGAGAGCTGCCCCGCGACGGCCACCAACACCGCCCTGACCTTCCCTTACTTGACCTTCCCTTACTAACACCTGCACTGCGGCCGCCCTCGTGAGCTAGAGGACGAAGAGAGAGGCAGAGGGAGGCAGAGGGGCAACACAGGTATACAGAAGGAAGGGAGAGAGGGAGGGAGGGTATCAGACAGTAACTCATGCGGCCGCGTCAGCTGGTGGCTTGCCTGTCCCTTTTACCCGTCCCTACATCCCCTGTCCCGCCACCGCCGTCTCTCCTCCCACCCGCCGTCTGCTTATCCACTGTGTTACAACGCGTCGACCATCTGCAACTGCGCCGTAATTGGACGGTCGCAAAAACTGACAACTTTAACCCTCTGGCATTTCTCCTTTTTCCTATCCTATACCTCCTTTCCTTCTCTCCCTCCCTCCCTTTTCCTTCCCTCCTGCTACTCACACCTTTCCTACATCCTTCCCTCCTTTCCTATCCTTCCCTCCTTTCCTATCCTTCTCTCCCTCCCTCCCTTTCCTCCATCCTTCCCTCCCACTTCTACCGGGAATCGATATCACAGGACTGGAACAAATGTTAAAATACGTGAAAACTGTCAAATGGAACCGACAATTATTATCATCACTATTATTTTCATTAGCATTACAAAGAAACCCAATTCTACAGACATGTTAGAAAATAGCATTGACAGGTAAACAGGAGGAGGAGGAGGAGGAGGAGGAGGAGGAGGAGGAGGAGGAGGAGGAGGAGGAGGAGGAGGAGGAGGCTGGGGGCGATGTGGTCAGTGTTGTAGTCACGACCTGGGCTTACTCCTCCCTCCAGTCCTTCCTCCTGGAAAATTAGCTAATAGGAAGGTAGGAAAGGAGGAGGAGGAGGAGGAGGAGGAGGAGAGGAGGAGGAAGAGGAGAAGGAGGGGGAGAGGAGGAGGAGGAGGAGGAGGAGGAGGAGGAGGAGGAGGAGGAGAAGGGTAGAGATGAACAGAAAAAGGAGAGAAAAAAAATACACTTTTTATATAAAATTCGAAAACCTGTAAAAAGGGCAAAAACATTAAGTAAATTTATCCTTTACGTCAACAATTTACAATCCATCAAGTTTTCTAGACTAATAACAATACTTGTTTATTGTTTATTTGTTTATTTGTTGACTTGTTTATTTTCTATACTAATACTACTACTTGTATATTTATCTTAACCCCTTGAGACCCAGAACGTAATTTCCATTGTAATTTGGGTACATTAGACGATTTTAAGTGACTATAAGCAATATTTTATAGCTCTGACCTGCTTAGTATCGTTGTCGACTAACTAATTTGGTTTATTCAGTGACTTTTGGTAATTATATGGCTCGACAACAGACAATTTTATATAGCCAAGGAAAGATCTGGGCGTGAAGGGATTAAGTAATGTATTTTGAGTTGTTTTGAGTGACGGTATCTGGCAGTATTTTGTTTACATCCGTTTTTGCGTGGTTACTCCTCTCCCCCCCCTTCCCTTCCCCTCCTCCTTCCCCCCCACACACCTGTTCAGCTCACACCCACTGCCACACCACCGACCATAACTACTACTGCTACGGCCAGGACTACCCCCATAACAACTACTGCTACTTTCATCCTTGTTAATGTTTTCAATGTTTCTTATTCTGTTGTTACCAATCCATTGATGACCATAACTGTTACTGCTACTGTTACGAGTACTGTTGTAACCACTACTACTACTACTACTACTACTACTACTACTACTACTACTACTACACTACTCAAAGTATTATCAACTGTAACTTAAGCTTCCTGTTATGATGCTTTTACTGCTACTACTCATCCTTCACTACTACTACTACGACTACTACTACTACTACTACTACTACTATACTACTACTACTACTACTCCCTCCGTTTAAAAGACCAATGCACCACCACACATCCTTATTACCACTATAACAACAACTATTACCACTACTACTACTACCACCACTACCACCACCACCGCAAGACACGAAGGGAAGTGGGAGGAGGAGGAGGAGGAGGGAGGAGGAGGAGGAGGAGGAGGACGACCCAGTGTAATTATGTAAGTGCAGGAGGAGGAGGAGGAGGAGGTGCAGGAGGAGGAGGAGGAGGAGGAGGAGGAGAAGGAGAAGGAGGATGAGCGGGAGGAGGAGTAGGAGGATGAGCAGGAGGAAGAGTAGGAGGAGGAGCAGGAGGAGGAGGAGGAGGTACAGGAGGTGCAAGAGGAGGTGCAGGAGGAGGAGGAGGAGGAGGAGGAGGAGGAGGAGAGGAGAGAAAAAACTGGGGTGAGACAGTAAGGGTCAGGACACAGTGTAGTTTCCCTTTTTCTTTGGCCCTAAAGAGGAAGTTCCTGCAGAGGGAGGAGCCTTGCCTTCACGCCAGCCTGGAAGGTCGACTCTCCCTCGGCTTAAAGGGAGACTTAATCGACCTTCCTCCTCCTTCTCCTCCTCTAAATCTTCCTCCTCCTCCTCCTCCTCCTCCTATCTTCTTTAGGGACATGGTATCCTTTTCCAACTGTTTCTCTTACATGTAGTTGATAGTAGTATGTAGTTAAGCAGATACCCTAGTTATGGACCAATAGCTCTCCTGGTGTCTGTTATTCCTATGTATTCCTATGTATTCCTCCTCCTCCTCCTCCTCCTCCTCCTCCTCCTTCTTTAGTACCAACAGGTCTTCTGGTATCTGTTCTTCCTATGTATTCCTCTCCTATTCCTTCTCCCTATCATCTAAAACTGCTTGAAATTCGAGGTTTTTGTTATGTAAAATAAATAAATAAAGATCTAGATATATAAATCTTTAATTTCTGACTCCTTCTTTTGGTGGTAGATGTAGTAGTAGTAGTAGTAGTAGTAGTAGTAGTAGTAGTAGTAGTAGTAGTAGTAGTAGTAGTAGTAGTAGCAGTAGAAGTAGTGGGGGTGGTAGTAGTAGAAGTATCAGCAATAGTAGTAGCAGTAGTAGTAGTAGTAGTAGTAGTAGTAGTAGTAGTGGTAGTTAAAGGTAGCAGTGAGTAGTGATGGTGAGAAAGGAAGGACGTAGGAGGAAGGATGTATAGGAGGTAGGCAGGAGGAGGAGGAGGAGGAGGAGGAGGAGGAGGAGGAGGAGGAGGAGGAGGAGGAGGAGGCAGGAGGCGGTAACTGGAGCCCTGCCCTCGCCTGGCATTGTCTCATCCAGTAATCCAGTCCAGGAGTCTATTGAAGAGTGGACACAGGGGGGGGAGGGGTGTCCTGGCTGTCCCCCCTTACCCTACCCTACCCTCCCTTCTCCCCTTACCTTACCCCTTTACTCTACACTATTACCACCCACTCTCTCTCTCTCTCTCTCTCTCTCTCTCTCTCTCTCTCTCTCTCTCTGTCTGTGCTATTTTTGTCATTATTTGTATTAAAAACTTTGCTACCTTTCTTGCTTTCATTTCATTTTCTTTCACCGTCACTTTCTCTCTCTCTCTCTCTCTCTCTCTCTCTCTCTCTCTCTCTCTCTCTCTCTCTCTCTCTCTCTCTCTCTCTCTCTCATATTCCTTCAAGTTTCTCCCACACACCTTTCCTTTCCCAACTCACTTTCTAGTTTCTCTCCCTTTCCTCTTCTCCTCCTTTCCTCCATGTCTCCCCCTTCCTTCCTTCCTTTCCTCCATCTCCCCCTTCTCTCCTCCCTTACCTCCATCTCTTTCCCTTCTCTCCTCCCTTTCCTCCATCTCTCCCCTTCTCTACTCCCTTTACCTCCATCTCTCCCCTTCTCTCCTCCCTTTCCTCCATCTCTCCCCCTTCCTTCCTTCCTCACTTTCCTCCATCTCTCCCTTTACCTCCATCTCCCCTTCCCTCCCTCCCTTTACCTACATGTCTCTCCCTTCCCTCCTCCCTTTAAGCGACGTTTAAATATCGGTTTACACTCGCCCAAATCCGCTTAAAGGTCAAAAAAACGGGAAAAGAAACACGAAAACACGAAGCATCACAAAACAGCAACAAACTTAGCCTTTTCTTTCACTCTTTTTCAAGTGTAATAGATGGACAATTTTTTTCTTAGACTTTGGACAATGGGGATGAAAATAAGTCGTTTTTTTTATTTCTTTTCTTACTGATGTTAGATTATAGGGTAGGGTGTTGAGACGTGGGTAGCCAGTGTGTAGGGTGAGTAGGGTGTGTAGGGTGAGGAGTAGGGTGTGTATAGGGTGGATAAAGGCAAGGGTAGGGATGAATAGGGTGTTAGGTAAGGGAGGTGGAAGAGTGAAGGAGTGTTAGGGTGTAGGAGTAGGTAAGGAAAGTCACATCATCAACTACTACTACTACTACTACTACTACTTTTACTACTACTACTACTCTACTTTTACTACTACTACTACTACTACTACTACTACTATTACTGTTACTATTACTACTACTATTATTATTACTATTACAACTATTACTACTATACTACTACTACTACTACTACTACTACTGTTACTATTACTACTACTACTACTACTACTATTATTATTACTACTACTACTGTTACTATTACTACTACTACTACTACTACTATTATTATTACTACTACAACTATTACTACTATACTACTACTACTACTACTACTACTACTACTACTACTACTACTACTACTATTACTACTACTACTGT
>JACEEZ010013843.1:0-23467 GCA_016584305.1 Chionoecetes opilio
TGCCACAGGAATTCTGCGCATAAGCAGCTCCACCAAGATTGGATTGGGGCCGCTAGATGGTATGAATAATCTAAATATAATGATATATTGTTTCTGTACCAATGTAAAGAATTATTATTATTTGTTATGAAATGTATATATGCTTGCATACATGTCATTTTTTGTCCTGTGAAAGAGGGTGAGAGGACAAGGGAGAAAAAAAACATACTTAGAGGGACGCAAGGACATGCTAAATGGAGACTTGTATCCATCACTTTGGAGGATTTCTAAGGAACAGCGTTATCGCAATTATTTATATCTTATTGACTTACCATAATATAACATAGGTACACCAACCTTATAATAATTTCTTACTATGTTTATGGTGTTTTGCAGGTACCATATTGGCATCATCAGACCGACATACCAGGATGAGCCCCTGTTATGTCAACCGTAAGGGGTATCATGTTCCATTAAATGCACGCAGTGTGCAATGCTAATGGTTTGATCATCAGCTTTTGTGTGAGGTTCCCCGGATAATATAGTCCTTTCTTGTTTACCTAATATTATCAATATCAATAGCTGTTTTACTTTTGCATAATGTAAAGTTTGTAAAGCACCATGACGAATAACGAAAGTGTTTATATATTAATTATATATATATAATAATGATCTATATATATATATATAAGCGAAAGTGTGTGTGTGTGTGTGTGTCCGCTCCAGGTGCCGCCCCTTGTGGCTGAATCCCCCTCCATATGGCACAGTTTTGGAACCGGCTCGAGCAGGGGAATGTTTTAAGCCCTTTATTTGAATTTATCCGATCAATTTTTTTTTTTTTTTTTTTTTAGCAGTCCTATTAGCGAGAATTGTGAAAAAATAGGGGTTGCGAGAATTGAGAAACCTTGATGTAGGGTGATGGGTAAGGGGTGAGTTTAATGGTGGGGTGATGGGTATGGGTGTGGGTGATTGGTGAGATGAATGGGTGGGGGGTTATGGGTGAGGAAATAGTGGGGGGTGATGTGGTAGAATGGGTGAGTTGTACTGGGTGTTGTGGTAGGGATAAGGGGTGAAGTGAATGGGTGGGGGGTGGTGGTAATGGGTGAGTGAATGGGTGTGGGGTCGATGGTATGGGTGAGTGAATGGGTTGGGAGGGTGATGTGAATAGGTTGGCTTACTATACATACATTCTACATCCATGATTTTCAGTAAAGTTAGAAGGGGCTATCTGGAGAGTCGGTGTTTGTGGGCAAGGCCCACCAATAGCCCATCCGCAGGAGCTAAGACAAAAAAGTCCGCCCGGAGGGCGCTGTTTGCGGCTAGTAAAGATATATATATTTCTTATATCTACCCTATCTAATGCATGTTACCGATTGCGGCTCTACTCATGACACCTGTTGCTGGGACCACTCTAGCCTCTATCCAGATGTGTGGCCAGAAGAGTTTGAGGATTATCTTCTCCTTGGTGTGTATAATTTTAGTCTAAGGTTTTTCTTTTCAGTCATCTAATATTAATGATTGAGGAGATGAGATGTTATTATCATTATTAAATAGTTTTCAGCTTGATTCCTCTATCATCTAACATTAGGCTGTGTATATCCTAAAACATTTATAGGGCTATAATGTATTGCCAGATGTCTTTATGGAACTGTTGTTACATTTCAGTGACATTGAGGTATCCTCGTAAGAGCCATACGGTGATGAACTCCTCGCATTGACCCAGAGACATTCACGACGAAAATTATAACTTGCGCACGAAGCGCACTCGTGTTGTTGTGGAACAAATGTCGGACTGCTGAAAAATAGTTTCAGGTAATTTACTATCTTGAATAATAATAATCAGGTTCAAATGAGAACCCTAAGTTAAATACATGTACCCGCAAATGAACATTTCCAATAATATGCGTCTGTTGGGTTTTTTACAGCTTAAGCAACCATACTGAACTTAACCTGACCTTGTAAAAGACCCCATATCCTTTTTTTGCCTAGGGATAACTGTTTACAGATGTCTGCACAAGTCAGTGGGCACCCTGCAGTAAGCTCTGCCCATTCATATTTCGCAAAGATCATAACGTCCTGTATGCTCCTGCACAACCGATGTGTCCCAGCGTAGGAGTCGGCTCCAGAGGTAGGCCAAACTACCTGTTTCCCTTGTTCTCTTGTTGTAACAAAATCGTTTCAGTAACTTTGCTTCATTCATATATTGCAGTAGCAGTGATTTCATATTGCTGTTAGAGTTGAGGGGACATTACTGTTTAGTAGACTTTGGCCCAGGCTGTGGCCCCCCAAAAGCCAAACAAAGTTGTGAGAACCTTATGTTATGTTTTATGTTTCAAATTTGAGGTGGATATAAAATGGAATTAAGTATAGATAAATTTCCTGTCTTCAGTGCGCATCAACAGTATTAGAGCAAAATATTAGAGAGATGTCATGACCTCATTCGTTGACTGCCATGCAAGCTTCTTTATCCACAGTGTTGTATTTTCCAGTCAAGAATCTTTTTTTTACCTTTTTTTGATAACATATAGACTTTCCTGAGTATGTTCACTTCCAATCTGTCATCGTATCTTACCTCATGTATTCTATGCTTAACTGTCTGCCTTTTGGATACCCATTTAGGGTGAAATTGAGGAAGAGGAGGAAGAGGACGTGTCAGGACGTGGCCGTGTTGTACCACTGCCAGAAAACGAGGGGAGAGAGGCAAGATGCATCATCTACTTCTTCTAAAGCTTCACTTTAACCTCCTTCCTCCACACATCCACGATCCTACATCTGATCTAACCATCCTGCTGACATTCCGTTCTTTCCCCTTCCCTTACGTTTCACTATTATTCTTTAAACCCCCCCTTTAATTGCTTTTGCCATAGGCCATATGACCTCTGATGTCTGGCACATTCACCTTTTTAGGCATTAAATCAATCAATCAATTTCTACTTCACGGGTGTCTCACTTCTCACCTTTTCTACAAATTCACACTGTGGGCGTCTTAATTGGCTCGGGTATTACTTTACTAATTTGCTTCTTCAGATTCACCTCTTCTCTCTGGCGGGCCCGCTCTGTTGGAGTCCTTCTTATAAGAGGCGGCGGCTGGACAGCAGAGGCTGGGGGGTGTGCTGTGCCACCCTATTCAGCACAGTTTCTTTAGTTCCGAACATTATTTATGGCACCACTCGTCACATTCCTTGCAACGAATTGATTTCTCCTTTTGCCTACCGAATACTCCACAGAGAAACATTCCCACTTGTATGTTTATTGTGCTCCATTTTTCTGCTTTACCATCATCTTCGTCTTGGACTATCAACCTCGACCTCGTTCTTCTCCATTGTTTGCTTCCATCTTAAATCCTTCTCAACTCATTCCTCCGTTGTCGTCGCTTGTCAAGACGATGGCCTATATATATGCAAGAATGTTCGTCTAGTCCTGGCTGGGTGGATTTTACCAACAGCCGTAGTTGACACATGGGGATTTTACAAGATTCATAGTCTACTGCCACTGCCCGGCGCGGAGACTTAATATAATAGCTTTGTTCGTGTTCTGCCTCTTTCCCAGGCGTTGCCGTAGCAAAAATTGGGACTGAGTGATGCTTTTATGTCGCTCTCCGGCGCAACAGAATCGCAAAAAGTTTTTGGATATATCCCTAACCTCTGTATATAGCACTCCATGGATCTCCTGTTCTGCATTCCTTTGTGGCCTTTAGACAACTAGTCCAGTGTATAATCACATAAAAAGCTGTTAATATCCCGTATAACCTTTTCTTTCCCTTCTGTGTCGGTCCAGTGAATATGAACTTAAGAAAAAAATCCAGCAAGCAACAAAGCTAGGTTATGATTAATTGTAAAAAAATGTATAAAACCTTACTGCCTATTGAGATCCAAGTGCCAATCATTGAGTGACTGCAAATCAATAATAAGCAACCATACAGGTACACACACTTTCAAACTCGTATTGAAAAACACAATGATAATAACAGCAACCCCCATAACACCTTATTGATACTTTGCACCCAGTGTGAAAGACTAGTTACATTACCCTTGACAATATTATTGCAATATAACCTTCAATTAGCGGAATGATATGTGGAAAATATATCCTGCACAATTAAGGAAATATAATCCTTATATTAATATATTTTTACTATATCTATGTCAACTTCGAATATATTCAGACTAGTGATAGCATGTAATAGTAACATAAATGTTGCTAGCAAGCATGTTATTAACATGATTAACATATGCAGAGTAAACCTAACCAAACTTCATTAATAGTAATGCACCCGTGTGAGATACTTAACCTTAATCTTTTGTTCGCTCGAAGAATGCACAACGTTTTTCGGCCTGCTAAGATAACTCGGGACTCGCAGAAAACCACCGCCAGACATTAACATTGCATCTAAATCGTTGGAATGTTGAAACGTACTACACACATCATTCCTATCAAGTTGTAAAATATATCCTTACATTGTCATAGCAATAGACATACAAAAATATCCTCAAATCCTCAATAAATAAACTCCTCAATCCTAAATTCCTACGCCTAAGTAAGGCCTTACTAAATCCGAAAAACCTAATCACAAACTACTAATACATCCTAAATTATGAACCCTAATAAGGCCTTACTTACTAATATATAACCTAATCCCAGCTACTACTCCAATCCTAAATTATTAAACCCTAAGTAAGGCCTTAACTTACTAAATAGATTTAACTAATCCTAACTAAATACTAATAACGGGAGGCACTTAGGCAGGCCAACATGGTGAGGCAACCCTGAGGTGCACGGGGGGACGGGCGAGCCCGTGCACGGTCCTCGCATGTCTCTGGCGGGGAGAGAGAGGAGAGGAGTGAGGGAAGGGTGAGGGAAGGGTGAGTGAAGGGTGAGAGAGGGGTGAGGTGAGGATCTATGGTCTTGAAGGCATAGACCTGGCAGCAAGCTCGCTCATTGCCTCGACACCCTCCCGCAAGATTTCAAACATCCCCCGCTGAAGTTTAATCTCCTCCTTCTTCACTCTAACCTCCTCCTTCTTCACCGCCAGTTGCTCCTTCTGGGTGGCAGCCACCTCCCTCTGCACGGCCAGGAGCTCCCGCAGCATGCCCTGTGTCTCCTCCTGGGGGGCGTGTGAACTCGGTCCCCCGAGTTCACTTACCCCTAAAACACATAAAATGTTAATCTTAAATAGTAAAAGTACATAATAATTATGTAAAAATCATGATTATGATTAAGGAAATAAGTAACATGTATGAATAAATGAGAATAAAAATTGAATCTAGAGGTGTTATGAGGTTAATATGTACCACCCTCATCAATGCCAATCCCAACACTCATGTCATGCATAGAGAGTACATAGCTGTTTCGCCATGCAAATATAATCCGACTCTTATAGCACATAATGTAGTTATATAATGTTACCTGCAGGAGTTCCAGGCATGATACTGGTGCGGTAGGAATACCAAGGAAACACAAACAGCAACAGACCGATAGGTCCTTACAAGGCTGTTTGCTTTAACTACACTACACTAACTAGATAATAAGAGAGAAAGGATAGGAAGTAGAAGGCTCCTCCCCACCCACCCATCCCTCCAGCCGAAGCTGGCCGGAAAAGAAGTGATACCATGCAATATAGAAAAACTCATGGAATTTGTGAGGAAATTTGAAAGGCGTAATCTATGGCTAATATACTAGTTTGGGGGGGTAGGTTTAGTGCTTGATAGGGTCATTTTTATGTGTGTTTTGTAAGGGTGTGAACACAGTGTGGAGGTTCAAGGGTGGTGCGCAGCCTTGCCTGGCGCTTTCCTTGGGGAGGCAGCAGTAAATCAGGCCCCAGCTCCGTTCAATCCACTGCGGATTATGACTTTCCATGTAGGACGCCGTACCTTCAATGCCTCCTGCAGCAGTGACCCCTGGTACCTTAAATCCCGATGGGTGGTCACTAACTGTCAGCCCCTAACTGAACCACAGCCGCACAGGTCGAGAGTAGTAGTGGTAACCGTAACTTGGGGCTATCTGTGTGTGTTATGAGGTCTAATGTAGTGTTGGTGTAGGCTCAGTGGGAAGTTCAAGGGTGGGCGGCAGCCTGCCTGGCGCTTTCTTGGGAGGCAGCAGTCAATCGGGCCCCAGCTCCGTTTCAATCCACTGCGGTAGTGCACTTTCCAGTAGGAGCCGTGCACTTCATGCCCCCGGGCAGCAGTGACCCCTGGTATATAAAATCCCGATGGTGGTCACTCACTGACAGGGCCCTTACTGAACCACAGCCCGTCACAGGCCCAAAATTTGTAGTAGTGACCGTTTACTCGGGGGCTGTCTGAGACGTGTGGGGGGGGTTGTGTAGACGCGACTCGCAATCATTTTACGCAATGAGAGTAAGCATCAGAGGCCCGCGAGATAAATTTATTATTCAGAGAAAACAGTGACAAACGGGGATTTGATATGAAATATTTATCGAGGCGATTTTTAAATGATTCTATTGTATTTGATTTTACTACGTCTGAGGGCAGCCTTCCCAAATACGTTTACAACACGGTTTGTGAAAGTACTTTGCCTCTTTTCGTTACAAACCGTTTCCTGCTTTTTTTAAATCCCTTGTTTCTAGTTGAGCTTGACCGGTCTAGCGTGAAAAATTTTCTGGGACTACGTTCGAAAATCCATTGAAGATTTTAAAGACTTCGATGAGGTCACCTCTTTATCCTTCGTTTTTTTTAGTGGGAATAAGTTAAGTTCTTTGAGCCGATTTTCGTACGATTATTACGCAATCTAGGTATCTTTTTGGGTTACTCTGCGCTGTATTTTTCTAGTTTATCTATGTTCCTTTTTATAAATAAGGTGACCAGAAACTGCACATAGTATTCTAGATGGGGGCGAACAAGCGAGTTAAAAAGAGTGAGTATTAACTTTTTCAGATTTGAAACTGAAAGTTCGTCCAATAAAAGCCAACCAATTTATTTGCAGTTTTTACTACCTCTATAATTTGGTTATTCGGTTTGGATATTTCGAGATTAAAAACGCCTAAATCTTTTTCTTTATCAAAAAATTGTTAGTTGGAAATCGTTCATCACGTAATTTTTATGAGGGTTGTTATTACCGATATGTAGTTACATGACATTTGTAAAGGTTGAAATTCATTTGCCATGTTTTTGACCATTCTGTTAGCGTGTTTAAGTCGTTTTGTTTTATTTGGCGCTGAGATTCTGTAGAGGCTAGTTTGTGATTTCGTGTCATCAGCAAATTTCGATATCCTGTATGTGATTCCCTCGTCAATGTCATTTATGTATATTAAGAACAGGATAGGTCCGAGAACGGGATCCTTGAGGAACACCACTATTTACACTGGTCCATTTCGGGAAGAATTTCCATTTATTACCACCCTTTTTTTACGATTTGACAGCCAGTTTTCTATCCAATTTGAAAGAGGGGCCTGCTATACCATGAGCTTTTATTTTGCTAATGAGACCTTATGAGGAATTTGTCGAACGCTTTTTGAAAATCGAGGTAAACTACGTCTACTGCCCTCGTGTTGTCGTACATTTTAAATACACCTATTGTAAAATCAAGTAAGTTTGAGAGGCATGAGCGTTTTTTTTCTGAATCCATGCTGCGAATCTTGATTATGTCATTTTCTTCTAAGAACTTAACGATTCTGTCTCTTATGATGGTTTCCCATTAATTTCCAGCAATGATGTTAAACTGATTGGGCGATAGTTTCCGGCTGCGATTTGCTTTCTTTTTAAATATGGGTGTGATATTTGCTAGTTTCCATTCGCACGGTACATTTCCGGTGAGTAAAGACTTTTTAAAATAAGATGGAAAGTGCTTTTACTATTTCGTTCTTTGCTTTTTTTAATATGCGTGGCAAAATTTTGTCAGGACCAGGAGCTTTTTTTAATTTTCATGTTATTTATCGCGAGCAAAATGTCACATTCCTGAAAGGTAATGAGCTGAGGCAAGTACCTTTGTTCTGGGTTTTCGGGATGGGTTGATTTGCGTGTTTTCTACTTTTGAAGACTGATGCAGAAAAGTTATTTAAAGTGTCCGCCATAGATACTTCATTTCTGTGTGTTAGCCATTTTCCATTTCCAACGGGTCCTATGGTTGACGTCATTACTTTTTTCTTTTTAACATAGTGTAGAATTCTTTAGGGTTTGATTTACTCATTTCGGCAATACGTACTTCAAAATTTTTCGCTCTGCTTAATGAGTTTTTTCGTGATTTCGTCTAATTCTGTCTTTGATCGCGTTTGGTCGTCTTCATTTTGTGTTTCTTTGTGTTTTTCATATGCACGCTTTTTAGCTGCAAGTCTGTCCTTGATTTCGCGGGCCCACCATTTCGGTTTAATTTTTTGAAAAGATCGCCTATATCGCACGGTTTGAGGATTGTATTGCTAAGTTAAGCTTACGGTGAATTTCTGCCATGCTACATTTATGTCGTTACTTTTTGAGATAACTTTCCCAATCGGTTTTGGTTAAGATTTTTTTTTAGTTTTCTGAAGTCTGCCTTTCGATAATAAAGAACTTTTCTTACTTTCGACTTCGCTGTCTAACTGATGTTAAATACTGAAAGTAATCGCCCGGTGATCCTGCTACTAAATTCGGATCCGACGTTAACGTTACTGACAAGATTTTTCGTTAGTTGTGAAAATAAGTCTAGAATATTTTCGCCTCTCGTTTTGGGTGATCCACGGTTGGTATAAAAAACACTTTCTTGGAGATTTTGAATAGAGAGTGTTGCCCCGAATTTTGTTGTAAGCGAGGCGCCCCAACTAGTAACGGGAATATTAAAAAACACCGAATATTACGGGTTTCGTTCTGAGAACTAATTTCCGCTATTTGTTCATAGAGTTCTTCGTCAATTGTATTTGTTTGAGCTGGAGGTCGAAAAAACAAGGCCAATTACTACCTTTTGAGAATGACGATTTTGTTGAACGAAAATTACATTACTGTTATCAGTTTCGTACTTAGATACTACAAGGGGATGAAGGCAGGACTTTATATAAAAAATACACTTCTGCTCTTCAAAGTCTTTCTGAGCTTAATAAGTTATACCCCGGTATCGCAAATTCAGCCAAAAATCTCTATTTTTCGTATCTATCCAGACTCGAAATTCCCATGATGTCGTATTGTTCTGAATAAACTAGTTCCTCTAAATCTGAATTTGTTACGTATACTACGGGCATTAAAGTAACAAGCTTTAATATCAGGGGTAGGTAGTTGGGGCTTTGCGGGGGAAAATAGATTTTGGTGCTTTGTGCGAACGAGAACTTACATTGCGGGAACGAGAGCTTTGGTTGTTGTCGGAACCTTACCTGCTGGGAGTTTTTTTATTTATAGTTATTACCGCGTCATTGAGTAGCCTACCGAGTCGTGCAGAACCAAATGAATTTAAGTGGAGACACGTTTCGGAAGAGAATCGGTTGGTTAAAAATGGTCCCATAAATTTATATATTCAACTCCTTCTTTACAGAGATTTGCGAGACGATTGTTTGTGCTGAAGGCCTTGTTGTAGAAGCTGTTTGCCGCATTGATCCTCGGAAGAATACCAGATACGATGATTTTACTAGATTTTACTTTATATTTATTCATCATATTGCGATATTTAGTAAGGAGGGCCTCTGATTGGTTTGTTTTACGTCATTTGTTCCCGCGTGAATAATGATCAGGGTGTTTGCGTCGGCGTCATTGTTAATTCATCGCAAGGCTTCTGTTATGTTGTCCAGGACGCTCCCGGAATGCAGTGCCTCTTTCGTGTTGGGGATCACGACCACAGAATTCCACTAGTTGATCACGAATGATTGAGTCCCCGATCAGTTTGAACGTCCTTTCTACTGACGTTTCGGCAAGGATTTCGAATCTGTTATAAGTTGTGACGGGGAGTTGCTTCTTTATCAATGGCTGCCTGACGCCATGTCTTACAAGGGTGAATGGGACAGAGGAGGAGGAGGTAGGGGTGGAGGAAGAGGAGAAAGAGGAGGAGGAAGGGAAGAGGGGGAAAGGGAGGAGGGGGAGGTGGTGGTGGGTGGGAGTGGGAGGCGGAGGTGGGGGGGATGGGTGTGGAGGGGGAGGAGGAGGAAATTACAGGTGGGAGGGAGAGTCAGATCACTAAGTACAGGTGTTAAGGGGGAGAGTCAGGTCAACAGGCGAGGAAAGGAGTGTGGTCAGTCAACAGGCGGGGAATGGGAAAGTAGTCAGGTCAAAAGGCGTGGAAAGGGGGTGTAGGAGGAGGAAAGGGGTCGGGCGCAATGAGGAGGAGTCACGTTATCCTGAGACTGGCGTTCTTGGCATGAATACTTGATACATATCTTGATACTTACGAAGTTTTTGCGTTCATAACACATATGCGGGATTTAAACCATGTTACCTAGATCAAAAAACTGTTGGCAAACCTACCTCTACACTGGACATAAGGTCAAAGGCGACGGCATGGTAGCGGAGAGGAAATTCCTTAAGGGATTAATAATGTTTTTTGGGAGCACGTGTATTTAGAGTTTAAAGGGAAATGTGCTATAAACACTCCATCCTATCAGTTTAACACTGGTGTTTGTATATGAAGGTGTATGAATTACTATGTAATATGATATCCTCTAATTACGAGTCAGAGAGTAAAGGGTATAAATTAAAGGCTTAATTTTAAACTGAGACACTTAGCGTTTAGGTGAGGTGCTGGGTTGGGAGCGAGGTGAGGGGACGTCTTCACAGGTCAAAGGTTGATGAATGACTGAATTCAACGATGACTAGGGTGGGCGTGAGGCTCTTGGGGATGCTGCCGGTGGGGAGGCAAAGCCTACTGCAGCACGGCAGGCCCCTGTTGGTGCTGGTGGTGAGGATAATGGGCAAACCTCATCATGGGCATCTCTGGCCTGGCACCTGAGACTCTCATACTGAAAAAGATTATGATTAATTTATGTACCTAATTCATATAAGAGACTTAGTCAGCGGTCAATTAAGAATAACTTAGGTTAATAAAGCCATGCCGAAGGATATTATATATAATTATAATTATATATAATATATATATATATATATTATATATATATTATATATATATATATATATAATAATATATATACAGTGAAAATAACTGCATTATGGAACTGATACAAGTAACTTATATTCTCTCAAAACATACCTAGTCACTGGCATGACGTGTTCTGCGTCATCACCAGTGAATAAAATGACGGAGTCTTCTACGGATGGAGCTGCGTGCATGGCTGTTGAAAGATAAAAAGGTCAACGTTGTTATAAGCATAAATGAAATATGTCGCATACATAAGATAATTTTTCTTATCTAAGTGTTTGTATGTGATTATGAGTGAGTTAGAATGCAGCAATATTACACAAACCACTTTAGTAGGGGGGGTGTACTGCTACAAGGCTCATATTTCAATATACATTTTAATAATGCAAATAGTCGAGAAGCATAGTATGAAATTAAAGAATTTTTTACTATACTTACTGATCTCCCCTATCCTCACTGTCAGAAACGGGAAAGCCAGCAAAACCCGTTGGAGAGAGGAAGAAAAGCATTGCCTCCTCCACCTCACTGTAGGTGGATGTGGTTGCTGGACCACCACCTATTGGGAAAGTCTTTGTGGTTATTTTGTCATATACACCATTTGACTACAGTGCAACATTACACTTCATTATCACTTCTTAATATTAAGGTAATTCACATCATAAACCTATCTTATATGGTGAATCATGTACCTAGGACGTAGGCAATAAGTGAAAAGTTAAATGTTTCAATGTTTGCATGCCACAAGGTCATGTACTGGGTCAATTGTTACGTGAAGGTCATGTATTGGTCAATTGTTACGTGGTCATGTACTGGGTCAATTGTTACGTGAAGGTCATGTACTGGTTCAATTGTTACGTGAAGGTCATGTACTGGGTCAATTGTTACGTGGTCATGTACTGGGTCAATTCGGGATGTGTGTGGATCGGAGCAAAGTGTGAACCTTCCCTCTATAATGGTTGTGTGTATTTTGTTTGACACTAAGTGTGCATTTGTATGTGTGTACGTATGTACATCTACAGTGGACCTATGTAAGCCAAACTAGAATATTATGTTGGTAAAACTGCAGTTTAGTACAATACTCCCTATCGACCAATACTCCTGACATAACCGCCACCCAGACCCCCCTGCTAGTTACCTAACCTAAGTGGAAGACAAAGAAGTTGGCGGTGTCTTGCATCCGTCACGCTCCTTGACAAATTTCGTTTAATTCCCAACCGGCGCTTCCTATGGGGAATTATTGAAGAAAAAAAGTTGTCTGGGAACTCACTCACGGCCTTGACTTCCTGCTTGCAGTTTTTCAAATCATTAGTCATTAATGGTCACTGACCAGGACATATTGCATCTTATCGTCTCTCCCGGCTTGATTTCCCAAAACGTCACCAAAACATTTCGGGAAAGTGTTTTCGCTTAGTTGGATATGGGGCCTGAGCCACAGTTGACTGCAGACCAGATCACCCGTATTCATAGCTTATATAAGATCAGTTTTAGTTCAAAAGAAATTGTGAGGGAGACTGTGTTACTCAACGAAAGGTTGAGCGGTGGGTTAAAAAATCACAAGACTCGCCAATGGCTGAAAGTCTAACGCACTTTTCTCGTCCTGGACGCAAGAAAAAAGTCTCAAAGAAAACTTTGAATATTATCAAAAGACAGCTAGTGAAATCTCCTACCAAAACAGCAAGATAATTAAAGTCAATAAACCCACAGTTACTGGGTACAGTGTGTGTAAGGAGCGTGTCGCGTTACATCCGTAAAGTCTCGCGATTTTTTTACCCACCGCTCAACCTTTCGTTGAGTAACCCAGTCTCCCTCACAATTTCTTTGAACTAAAACCGATCTTATATAAGCTGTGAAAACGGGTGATTTGGTCTGCAGTCAACTGTGGCTTAGGCCCCATATCCAACTGAGCGTAAACATTTTCCCGAAATGTTTTGGTGACGTTTTGGGGAATCAAGCCGGGAGAGACGATAAGATGCAATATGTTCTGGTCACTGACCATTAATGACTAATGATTTGAAAAACTGCAAGCAGGAAGTCAAGGCCGTGAGTAAGTTCCCAGACATCTATTTTTTTCAATCATTCCCCATAGGAAGCGCCGGAAGGGAATTAAACGAAATTTGTCAAGGAGCGTGACGGATGCAAGACACCGCCAACTTCTTTGTCTTCCACTTAGCCTCTGGGCATTGAATACGTAACCTAACCCCGCTGGGGGGATCGCCCCCCCAGACTCCCTTGTATTTATTTTCATTTCCGACAGATGTTGTATAGGTTACAAGTGCTGCTAATGGGCAGCTCTACAAGATGATGGTTATTACTACGTGCCTTGTAATGCTTTAAACTGCAGTTGAACCATTATGTTAAAAATAATTAAAAACCTTATCTGACCCTGCAATGATATCATTATTCCTGTTATTTGCTGCATATTCACAAGTACACTTGAAGAAAGTTACTTTACATATAATCACTCTACATTGTAGCCTTGCGGCCTCAACAGCAGGGCCATGAATTTCCCTAATCAAACAAAGGGAACTAAATATGGTTTTCCCTCAGCAGGTGCTCAGTTGTCGACATAAAGGGATAACACTTGCATATTCTTACCGGTGCCTCGCTGATGTGCAGCGTCATCGCCTGCCTCCTTCTTCACCACCGACTTGAGGTCCTTGAATTTATTCCTCACCTCAGAGGAGCGGCGGCGAGTCTGACTTACGCTGTTGACACAGCCCGTCACCTCCTCCCGCGCTAACATCTTATCTTTGGCACTAATGGAGTTGTCAAGTCTTCCATGTATCACCCTCTCCCTCTTCCTCACTTCCACCACTAGCACCGACAACTCATTCTCACTGAATTTTTGGCGCCTTGGCTTTTTGTTGGGTGGTTGGGCCATGTTGACAGAGATAGAGATAGATAGATAGAGATAGAGATAGATAGATAGATACAGAGATAGAGATAGATAGATAGAGACATTATTATTATTATTATTAGTTTATTGACAAAAGTTTCACAAACATTTTACCTTATTACATGTATAATTTCCTCATATTTGTCCTAATTTATACTCTACATATTTCATATTAACCTAAAACAAACAAACAAAACACATCTACTATGGTGACACATCCCTTACGTATATAATTTCAATACATCATATATATAACTGCACAGATAGCCTACTTTATCCCTTGTACCCATCAAATTATCCATACTGGAGAAGTCTAGCATGTCATAGTTGCTTCTACATTGGCTGGAGAGTGGACACTGCAACAACACATGGGACTCATCCTGCACTGCATTTTCTACACATGAACACAGTCGTAGTTCTTTCGGTATTCCATTTCTCCTGCCTGTTTCTATTCTAAGATTATGGGACATCGTACGTAGCTTCGTAAATGCTTGGCGTTTATAATCCGGGATAAAATAGACAGAGATAGAGGCCACACGGGGACGATGCTGTTGCAAGGGGCCGGGCGGGAACTCTGTTGTGTGTTTGTAAACATTGCATGAGGTTTGCTGGCTTGTGATTGGTCGAAAATTTTAAAAGCAATCTTGTCATTGGCTGGTGATTGATGACGCGCTTGATGACGTCATTACTCGCCTTAGCCAGTCAGCGCCTTCCGACGCGTTAA
This sequence comes from Chionoecetes opilio, assembly GCA_016584305.1. NCBI lineage: Eukaryota > Metazoa > Arthropoda > Malacostraca > Decapoda > Majidae > Chionoecetes > Chionoecetes opilio. Next base: position 14,601 of record JACEEZ010013843.1, read on the forward strand.
CGACCGACCGAGGGAGGCTTTGTAGCTTTCGTCGTAACGAAAAGAAGTATCTAGGTAGTCGGAGAGATGGTCGTTGCTGGCGCTACTACCTTCGTTGCTGGGTTCCCGCCCAGCCGGGCTAATTTGCTCTAAATCGTCTCTTTTCAGCGACAATTTGTAAATTAACTACTGAGGTTATACGGAAGCAAAAAGATTCGTCGTTTAGCTTCATCTTTATACTACGTTATGCAAGTATAAATAACTTTCTATGTACTTTGAATACCTCACAGTGAGGTGATGAAGTAAAGTATTTTTCGCGTCTCACGAGACTTTCTGAGCTGATCGCCGTTCGAACATTTGTGTACGGTCAAGGCTTTGGCTTCTCTTTCTAGCCATACACATTGTATTGATTCTAGTAACTTCATTGTATTATTATATCACTATTATCATCATTATTATACTAGTAGTAGAAGTAGTAGTAGTAGTGGTGTGATAGTTGTAGTAATAGTAGTAGCCTAGTAATTATGCTGTATATAATACGCGGATGATTTAGTAACTGATAATTTCATTCATACTCTTTATCATTCTAATTATTATTATAATAACAACTATTAATATTTGTATTATTATTACAATATCATGATTATAACAAATTTTTATTATTTTCGCTATTAGTATTATTTTTTTTTTTTTCTTAACACTATTACTATCATTATCATATGTTAATTACATAATAATTTTAAGTAGTGGTAGTTCAGTTCAGTTCAGTACATTTTATTTCGTAAGAAACTTACATAGAGTAGACGCACATAGCGATATACAACAAGAAAAAATGTTATCGTTATTAAACAAACAGCAAAATTTGCACATACTTAAATGATATAGCTTACTGGTATAGCTTACTGGTATGTATTTACACGAGTTTCACCTTAACATATCTAATTAAAAATCTCATAAAAGTACAATGAAAAAAAAATTATGGATAAGCTAACCATTAAAATCATTATGTTTAAATTTATATTTATAAGCTATATATATACAAAGACAATACGTAATACATTTGTATATTACATTATATTAGGAAATATAAAAAAAGTTAACTCATAAGCTGTGAAGGGATTATATTCATAATGTAAACAGGGGCCTCGCCTCTCCTCATGTCGCTGTACCCAGACTATCCTTGACTTAATGACATCCAGATCCTCTTCAAATATATTGATATTGTAATAATTATCTAATAAATGTCTTAACATAAGTCATAAAAAGGCCTTGGTATAAAAATAAATATTGTATTATTGAGAGGATTATTTGATCTAATCAGTCTTTAAAAAATTTAGCTTGTATAAGGGCTGTGAGATGCCTGAATAATAAAATAATTAATTACAGTTTTCAGCAGTGATGTTGCTGCTGGCATATGTAGGCACTCCCGACATGAGTTTTAAACCATTAGTGTATGCAACATTAAAACGCTTTCAAAATATAAGATTTAAAAACTGAGGCATCATTCCATAGGGTGTATAAGTATGAGTTAAATAAAAATAAAAGAACATTAAAATATAAAATCTTAAATCTCTATATACACTATTAAAAGATGAGTGAAATTAATTTAACCAAAAATCGATGTCAAAATCGATGTCATCAGTATCTTTAAAATTGAAGGAAATTTGTGTCCTAAGTATTTGTAGCAGCTCACAACGTTTAATTAATCGCCATTAAGTTTTATATTTCCAGATACGAATTTGTTTCTTAAACTAAATCTCACGTATCAGTTTTTTTCTTTGTTTATCACAAATTTGGGATTTTCAGTTTCCTTACATAAACATTTGTATAATAACTCCTTGTCGTCTCTTGACGCAGCCAGGAGAACCAGATCATCAGCGTAACCTACAATATTGAATCTGTGGACACCAAGCCTACATCCTATGTCCAAGCTGGAAACGTTTTTCAATAATGTCATTTATATAAAAATTAAATAAAAATGGGATAAAACACCTCCCTGCCCTACTCCCTGTCAATGAAATATAATTCACTCTTGGACTGATGCCATCGACTTTGCTTGTTGGTTTCTAAAGTAGTGCATTAATGTGAGGATCAGATCAACAGGTATACCTGAGGATAACAGTTTCTTACCAAGCAGGAAATTATCTATTCTATCGAAGGCTTTACTTAAATCAACAAAGTGGCAATGGGAGATGACCTTGAGCTACTGTACCTTCTCATAACCTCTTTGACCAAAAAGAAGCATCAGTAGTGGATGATGCCTTCTTAAAACCTAACTCCTAAAATTCAAACTGAGTTTTCAGTTAAGAAATTTAAAACATGTAATTCAAAAAATTTCAGCAGACATGAGGATTGCATCACAGGTCTATAGTTGAGGGAAACATTTGTATTCTTCTTATCTTTGGGTAAAGGAGTAAAAGTGCGGCTTAGCAGATCACCGGGAAGATAACAATGTGAATAGCACATATTGTAAAACATGGACAAATGTTCTAAAAAGTCATGTGAAGCATTCTCAAGGAACAGCAGATGAATTCCATCATGGCCAATTCCATCATTCACAGAAGATAAAATATGTTTAATAGTAGCACTAAACATTTTTAAGTTTAATTTTCTTTGTACAGGCCACATTTCTATTAATTCTTTCAGGAAATCAGTGTCATTCTTTGAATTAAGTCCAGTTCACAGGAACTACCACGTGTAGGCCTCGCGGCCTCTTGTAGCTTCCTTATTTTCTTATGTTCTTAGTTCAGTTGGCTCTTGAGAATGTTTTTACGGCTGAAATAAGTGCTATTTTATATGCTCTCATGGCTATTTACTCTTCCGGATGTCTTACAATTTTTAGTGATTCTTGTAGTGCTCTTCAGTCACTATGTAATTTAACTCTCCCCATCCGCTGGTCAATGCCATCCTGGAATGGCTTTATCTGCTCAAGAGGCGAGGCCGGCGGTCAGCTTTTGTTGGGTACCGGCACATGTAGGTGTTACCGGTAATGAGGAAGCTGATGCCTTGGCAAAAGCTTCAGCTAGAAGACCAGCTCTATCACATTTTGCAGTGCCGGCTACGGACCTACGCTCGGCAATCCATAGATCAGTTCACACCAGTTGGCAGGAACGTTGGATTACTATAGGGCAAAATAAACTACGCACCATACGCCAAAGTATCGAGGACTGGAGCTACTGCGGTCTCTCCGGAGATGGGAGACTGCTTTGGCACGATTGCGTATTGGTCACACTCTATATACACATGGGTTCCTCATGGAGGGGGGCCATCCTCCTTACTGTGATGATTGTTTGGTCCCCTTAACTGTGCGGCACTTGCTGGTCGAGTGTCCTAGTCTTGGGGACCTATGTGAGCAATTTTTGTTCCGTTGTCGCGGGTCGGACGGGGGCTACCGTCTCTGCCTGGCATTGGGAGAGAGGTGTTTCTCCCCGGGACATGAGGTCCATACCTTTATTGAGAGGGCTGGGCTTCTCAACAAGCTATGATGTTTTTAATATTCACTTATTATTGTTTTAATGTACTATTGTTCTTTTCTGTATTTATTATTTTAAATATTTTTATTCTATCTTAAATTTAGTTTTTTAATTTACTTTCATGTATCTTATGTAAGCAGGCGTCAATAACCCCGCAGTTGCGGCGCCTTAAAACTATAATATCTATCTATCTAGTTACAAAGACCCGCGAGCCACTGCAACAGTGCCTTGAAACACGCAGTCATGGAAAAGTCAAACAGTGTGCTATAGACCAAAATCATTCAAGAATTTTGCACTGTGTTCAGCAGAATCATTAATTGCAAGGGAGGCCAAATACCACAAATCTTGCTACATCAAGTTTACAAAGGTAGCAACACAACCTGAAAAGGAATCAATGGAGACAGATGGCTATGAACAATCTCTTGCTTCAGGGTACTCAGACCTCTTTGAATACATAAAGAATGAAGTTTATGATCAACCACGGGTTGTGAATGAAGCATCTTGGGGACTTTATCGTTTCAGATTCTGGCAATCAGTTGATGGAATCAACAAAGAAACATTTCAGACGGAAACTGGAGGCAGAGTTTGGGACAAGTCTACACATCTTTCCTGATGAAAGTGGCTGGTTGTTTATCCTCCCAGAATGTTGTTCAAAAGAGGATATTGCTAGAGAAACTTAAGTTTGCAAAAACAACTTTCTCGCCTGCAGTCAGCGTCATCCAACCAGAAGAACTCATCAATGCTGCGATGGCTATACACAAAGATGTAAAAGCGGCGGAAGCTCCTCAGCCTTGGCCACCACATCCTCATCAGCTTACCAGCAGCATACCAGACTCCCTTCAGATTTTCCTGTCTACTCTTCTAACAGGTGGCCGACAGGAAAACGAGAATGTCACTCGGGTGATTGAGTCGTTGGTCAGGATATTATATACTCAGAGCTGGGCAGTATTTAAATACAATAATTGTATTTAAAATACGCATTTAAATACATTTGTGTATTTAGAAAAGTATTTATAAATACATTGGTTGTCATGTATTTATATACAGTATTTAAATACTTTATGTGTATTTAAATACATTGTATTTAAATACATTTAATATAAAAATGTAAATACTTTTTTATCAGTTAATTTGGCCATAAACCCGCCCAACTATCTGGCAACCTGATGTTACAGTGAACCAGTGTTTCCACTGGCAAGGAAATGTCCTGATTTCAAGGAAATTTTGGCCTGAGAAAAAAAATTCTTAGGAAACCCAAAAACGAAGGAAATCATTGCGAATCATTGCAAAATCTAAGGATACATTGCGTATGGTGTATCTATTACCAGGGTTTTTTCTATGAATGTTGTAGAAAAAACCCTGGTAATAGATACACCATACGCAATGTATCGCTGAAAAGATCAGAAGGTGAAAAGATCTTGGAGTAAGGGTGAGCCCAGAACTCCGACCTAGGAATCAATGTATTGAGGTTAGAAATAGAGCTAATAGAGTGTTAGGATTCATTACCAGAAGTGTTAAAAAGTAGAAGTGCGGAAGTTATTCTAAAGCTTTATCTGGGTCATAGTCAGACCTCACCTAGACTATGCAGTTCAGTTTTGGTCTCCATATTACAGGATGGATATTGCCTTGTTAGAATCAGTGCAGAGAAGGTTGACCAAAATTATTCAAGGGATGCGTAATTTTAGCAGAGGTGGGCATTCCGCAATTTTAGTCCGCAACTCGCAACTTGCGGAATGGGTAATTCGGTTGCGCAATTGCAAATGCCTGAAAAAATTGCGGAATTTCGGGTTGCGAACCGCCAAATTTTGAAACGCAATCGCAATAATTTTGACGGTCACCACCTTTAAAGTGCCCGCGTGAATATAAGTTCCCGCCAAATATGGTGGAGACGACACTGCCAAGTCTGCCTGGGTGGACCTGTTCATCAAATACAACAGCCCTGTGCCCTCCTCCGCGGTTGTGGAGAGGCTGTTCAGCATGGGGTCTGACATCCTGGACCGGTATTACCAAAACTTAATCATAGCTATGACAGAAATGTATCATTACTCCTGAATTTCATAAATTTTTATCATACGCCATTTATCATAAGTTTGGAATCTAGCACAACTATCTATCATAGGCGTCTGCTAAATATAGCGTCATTGTTTCTTTAAAATGGTTATATAATCAGTAAATTCATCCTTTGACCACGTTGTATGGATTGATACTTCTGCCCTTATGTTTATAGCAGTGTTTAGGGCAGTGACAGAGAGAGTAATGTAGTAAGTCATTCCGAAAATAAGGCATATAGATGTACCGTTGAGCGATCTGTGTAAACACGGGACAGAGCTGCCAGATGACGATGTTTCGATCTAAAAGCTGTTTGTACAAAGTTGGTGAGGAACAATATGCCTCACACGGCCTACTCGGTATTTCCTAATCAGCTGTGCATCACTCAGCTCACTCAACACATCACTATGTGGGCGAATATTCCTTCACTGAGGCTGTTATTGTGTCTTGGTCCTGTTGACAGCAAGAAAGTTTATCATAGTCGCGGGGCCGTTATCATAGTCGCGCTAGAACTCGGTGACCCCACTCTTAGCTCCGCGCGTTGTGATAGTCCCCCACAATTTATGATATTCTCCAGCCAGTTGTGACTAAAATGGGCCATTTTGTCCAGCTATGATATACGTTCTTAACTATGATCGCTTTGGTAATACCGGTCCTGAGGCCGAAGAGGTGCGCTGACAGCCAACAACTTTGAGAAGCTTGTGTTCTTGAAGGGAAGAGGGAAGAATCTCCACATTCTGAACCAGAAGAAGTGGGAGGAGGAGGAGGAGAGGAAGATTAGTAGATTACTTAGATTAGTGATTACTAGCCAGTAGACTGCGAAGTATAAAAGTAAAGAAAAACACTTAAAGAGACAAAGACTTAATTGTGAAGGACAAGTAACAAGTATAGACAGAAACAGAATATGAATACAGAAGTATTAAACACTAATAGAGAGTCTAGAGACATTTTTTGTTTTAATTGTAGGTGTTTAAGAGTTTAGAGATGTTTAAGAGTCTAGACATTTTTTGTTTTAATTGTAGGTGTTTTGTTTTAATTGTAGGTGTCAAAATGAGTTTGCGGAATTGCGATTGCGGAAAGGCCTATCTGAAAAAAATTGCGGAATTGCGATTGCGGACTGGTGCAGGTCGGAATTGCGGAATTGCGATTGCGGAATTGGAAAAATAATAGCGATGCCCACCTTTTAACTTTAGTTATGAGAAGAGATTGGAGCTATTAAAGTTACACTCACTCGAGAGACGCAGAGTAATGGGCGATCTGATAGAAGTTTTTAAGTGGATAAAGGGACTTAATAAAGGAGAGGTAGGAAAAGTTATTACGGCTATTAACCAGGGTAGAACAAGAAGTAAACTGAGTCAAGGTGGAAAAGCGTAGATTTAAAAAGAAATAGGGAAAAAACTGGTTCACAATTAGGGTGGTGAATGACTGGCATGGACTCCGTAGACAGGTAGTTAGTGCGGAGTCATTAGGGAGCTTTAAAGAGCGGCTGGATAGGTTCATGGATGGGGATGAAAGGTGGATGTAGGTAGTGTTAGGTAACAGGAGCTACCACGTGTAGGCCTCACGTTCTCTTGTAGCTTCCTTATTTTCTTATGTTCTAAGTTGTTCTTATGTTCTATTGTTAAATCGTAAGGAAATTCATTTTTTTCAGACATGTTAAAATGTGTGTATTTAAAATGTATTTACAAATGTATTTAAATACAATTGATGTATTTAGTATTTAAATACATTCGTAAAATGTATTTAGTATTTAAATACATTTCTCCCATGTATTTAGTATTTAGTATTTAAATACATTCAATGTATTTAGTGCCTAGCTCTGTATATACTCAATATCGCATGCCGGCAGAAGACACTGAAGCATATTATCCTACCATACACAGTCAAGGCCCTCACTGGAAACACAAGAGTTGATAAAAATGTTGAACAGATTGGGACATGGTGTGTCATACACTCAGCTGGAAGAGATTGAGACAGCAATCTGCTTACAGAAAATAGCTTCATCTGAGAGAAGTGGCATTGTACTACCAGCCAATATTCATCCCCATGTCTACGCTACACTTGATTTCGACAACATTGATAGACTTGAGGAGACACTGAGTGGTGCAGGCACAAGTCACAGAGTCAATGGCATTGCTGTTCAACCCGTACTTTTGGTCCATGACAAGAAGATGAAAACGTGCACAAATCAGGTTGATAATGATGACAGTCAAGAGGCAGTGATTAATACTGCAGATGATTGAACACTTTCATATATCCAACATGTTCTCTTAGTGCCGCACCCACTTTGATGCATGTATTCTTCTAAAAGTAAACTTTGATAGTTTGTTAATGTATCCTAGATCATCATATGATGTTATCATGATATAGGCTTACCTTGGGTAACATTTTCAGATCTGTTCCACTCTTATTTACATTGGAAATGATTTGTACATACTTTATGGGAAATAATAAAAATTGCGTTTTGCCAGTACAACATGTTTATACATGTGGGTGTCTTCACAACTAACAGCTACACTGTACAGAAGGTTATCATACATCAAAATGATCCTTGGATCATACGCTTTTAGAAAATGTATAATAACCTTGGTTGCTCAAACTGGTACCAATGAGTCCAAATATGCTGAATGGCAGAAGGACTAATCGTTGTGCATCGTGTGTACCCCGAGTTGATTCTTGTTGGTTCGTATGTCATCTTATTGTATCGTATTGAATCGCAACAGACAAGCAACACGAATCCGATACGAACTGATAGGAATGCTATGCGATGAGATACAAACCAATAAGAAGTGATTCGAATTGAAACGGTATTCCAGGGATGCAGTACGAATGGGCTTCAATTCGCAGACCTCTGCGATTGTTTTGAACATTCCAAAACAGTCGTATTGGCCTGTGGATATGGCCGATCTAATACGAAAGTTACGGCGAACTAATGAGGAGTAAGTAGAATCAATACGATAGTGTGAGATGCACAACGAATGCTGGTTCGTATTGGTTCGCAGCCAAAAATCGCCACAGTGGGACTGGGGCTTAAGGGACCAATCAGGTTCAGTCCCAGTTTATCCCATCATCCCTCAGATGTAATGGGATGCACCTCTGGAGCTTTTGTTTTGATTTTCTGGTGAAATTGACATCTAGGAAAACTTTGCACCTGAAATGTAAGAAAGAATGTAACGAACAACTGAACAATTAGCATCCCAATCACTAACAATGGAAATGTTGCTTCACTCACATAATGTTTGTTCCTCCAGCGATTGAAAACTTGCATAAAAAGTCACCACACACACACTCACATAACCATATTCTAAGCTTTCATACTTTTTATATTACATTGTCATAAATATACACGTAGCCGGGGTGTACATA
>JACEEZ010013847.1:0-14260 GCA_016584305.1 Chionoecetes opilio
CGTCCCAATATACCATTATATCAAAAAAAAATAGCCTCTTATTTATTTTTTGGCTTTTGTATGTAAGTAATTTAAAAGGTAAAATTTTTCAAAAAGGATTTATCTTCAATTTGTGGGAAAAACCTATTATCACCATAACTAGCTAAAATCATTAAAAAGAACATATTTTTGAGGGAATAAAAAATTTATCAGGGGAAAAACCCTTCTATTAATAAAAACACAAAATTTAAACAAGAAACTATAAAAAACACGTGTAAATACAATTTTATCACTAAGAGTCTAAAAAACCCCTTTTAAAGCTTACGGTATTAAAAACAATTTCTAACGAATAACTTATACCACTTTTTGGGAATTTTCTCTATCAAAAAAAGGACTGAATAATGTAATTTTTCAAATTTTTAGCCTTAAAAATTCATAAAACACTTGAAAAACGTTGTTTTTACGAATAAAAGATCTAATTCATGAAAAAATACAATTTTTAGTCATAAATTGTAAAATATAGTTGTGTAAAGTGCTGAATAAGTAAATTTTCGACTTTTTTAGCCTTAAAAAATACTTTAAAATACTTAAAAAAACCCATTGTTTTTAGGATTAAATTGATATCAAAATTTCATGATAAATACATTTTTACTATTAATTTTTTTAAAAAAATAGTTAGCAATACAAACAAATTTTTTAGCATCAAAATATAAAAGAAATATACTTAATTTGTAGAAAAAAAAAACTCTTCACTGATAACTACTAAAATCATTAAACACTACATTTTATGGATTTATAGAAATTTTTGATAGTAAAACTACTTGTATATAAAACAATCCTACAGTTTACAAGAAACTATGAAAATGCTTGAAATATACCGTTATATCACAATAATAACCTCTTATCTTCTATTTATAGCTAATGAAATTTGTAAGCTATTATGGGTTGCAATTATTCTAAAAAGGGGAAATTTTATCCCTAAATTTTGTAGGAAAACAGCTATTTCACCGATAACTAGCTAATATCATTGAAAACACTCATTTTATGGTTTTATGGGCAATATGATAAGTAAAACTACTTGTATATATACAATAACGCTACAGTTTACAAGAAACTATAAAAACGCTTGCAATATACCGTTATATCACAATAAAAAACCCTTGTTACTCTTCTATTTATTAGCTTAATGTAATGTAAGCTACTTATAGGTAAATTATTCTAAAAAAAGGATTCTATACTTCAATTTGTAGGAAAACAGCTATATATCACCGATAACTAGCTAAAATCATTGAAAAGAAAACATTTTGAGGGTATAAAACATTTCATGAGTTAAATTCTTCTATTAATGATATAACACTACAATAACAGAAACTATGAAAAACAGGTGTAATATACAATTGTATCACAATATAGAGTCTCAAACTCCAATTATAAACTTACAGTAGTTAAATAGCAATTTTTAACGGAAAAACTATAAACCACATTTGAATTTCTCTATCAAAAAAGGGCTGGGAAAAATGTCCAATTTTCGACATTTTTTAGCCCTTTAAAATTACATGAAAAAACTTGAAAAAACTATTTTTTAGAATAAAATTGATACATAAATTTCATGGTTAATACTATTTTAAGCCATAAAACTGTAAAATAGTGTGTAAAGTGTGAATAATGTCATTTTCGTAATTTTTTTCCCCTCAAAAATACATTAAAACACTTAAAAAAACGTTGTTTTTAAGATTAAAATTGATACAAACCCAGAGTAAATTATCATGAAAATTCATGATTTTAAGCTCATAATATTGTAAAATATAGTTGGTGTAAAGTGCGAATAATATCAATTTCGACATATTTAAGCCTTTCAAAAAATACATTGAATAACTTGAAAAATGTTTTGTTTTTAGATTAAATTGATACCTAAATTTCAATGAACAATACATATTTTTAGCTATAATTTTGTAAAAATAGTTTTGTAGCAAATATTCAAAAGCTATTAGCTACAGATATGAGAATATACTTCAATTTGTAGAAAAACACTCTTCACTGATAACTAGCTAAAATCATTGAAAACACGACATTTTTATGGGTTTATAGCAATATTGATAAGTTAAAACTACTTATATATAGGGCATAACACTACAGTTTACAAGAGCTATGAAAATACGCTTGCAATATACCGTTATTAAGTCACAATAAATAACCTCTTAACTCTTCTTTTAATAGCTTACTGAAATGTAGGCTTACTTATAGGTGCAAATTATTCTAAAAAGCAAGGATTTTATGCTTCAATTTTGTTAGTAAAACAGCTATATATCACCGATAATAGCTAATATCATTGGGGAAACAACTACATTTTATGGGTTTATATGCAATATGAAAAGTAAAACTACTGGATATAATACAAATACGCTACAGTTACAAAAACTATTAAAACGCTTGCAATATTACCTTTTATAATCACAATAAATACCGCTATTTCTATCTATTTTATTAGCTTAATGTATGTAAGTAATTATAGGTGCAAATTATTTCTAAAAAAAGGATTGTATACGTCAATTTTTTAGGAAACATCTATAATCACCGTACACAGCTAAAATATTGAAAAGAACACATTTTGAGGGTATAAAGCATTATCCATGAGTAAAATTTCTTTCTATTAATGCTATAAAAAACTACAATTAACAACAAACTATGAAAAACACGTGTAATATACCATTGTATCACAATATAGAGTCTCAACCTCCTAGTATAAGCGTACAGTAGTTAAAAATCGGCAATTTCTCCGAAAACAACTATAATACCACATTTGAATTTTGTCTCTATCAAAAAAAGGGCTGGATAAGTCAAATTTCGACATTTTTTAGCCTTTCAAAAAAAATACCTTAAAAACACTTGAAAAACTTTTTTTGTGAGGAATAAAATTGATACAAAAATTTCATGATTAATACATATTTTAAGCTCATAATATTGTGTAGAAATATAGTTTGTGTAAAATTGCTGAATAATGCCAATTTTTTAAGTTTTTCCCCCTTCACAAATACATTAAAACACTTAAAAAATGGTGTTTTTAGATTAAAAAAAAATGGATTCACCTTAATTTCATGAAAATACGATATTTTCAGCTCATAATATTGTAAATATAGTTGTGTTAAAAGTGCTGATATGTCAAATTTCGACATTTCTTAGCCCTTCAAAAATACATTAAAATACTTGAAAAAACGTGTTTTTAAGATTACAATTTGATACTAAATTTAATGAAAAATACATTTTTTAAGCTCATAACATTTGTAAAAAATATAGTTGTGTGAAACTGCTGAATAATTTCAAATTTCGACATATTATTTAGCCTTTCAAAAATACATAAAAATACTTTGAAAAAATTTGGGTGGCTAAGATTAAAATTGATATCTAAATATCATGAAAAATACATATTTTAGCTATTAAGTTTTTAAAATATAGTTGTAGCAAAATATCAACTATTTAGCTAAGATATAAATAAATATACTTCCCATTTGTTAAAGAAAAAAAAAAACGCATTCCACTGAGAACTAGCTAAACATCATTGAAAAAACCTACATTTTATGGGTTTATAGCACTTATGATAAGTTAAAACTACTTTTATATATACAATAACGCTACAGTTTACAAGAAACTATGAAAAACGCTTGCAATAATACCCGTTATATCACAAAAAATAACATAACTCTTACTCCTTCTATTTTAATAGCTTAATGGTAATGTAAGCTACTTATATGTTTAAATTATTCATAAAAAGAGGATTTTTTATGCTTCATTTGTAGGAAACAGCTATCTTTACGATAACTAGCTAATATCATTGAAAACACTACATTATTATGGTTTATAGCACATGATAAGTAACACTACTTGTAATATATACAATCACGCTGACAGTTTACAAGAAACTAAGAAAAATGCTTGCAATATCCGCTGTTATATCACAATAAATAACCTCTTACTCATCTATTTCAATTGCTTAATGTTTAAGCTACTTATAGTGCAAATTGTTTCTAAAAAGAGGGATTTTATATTTCATTTTGTAGGAAAACAGCTATATATCCCGATAACTAGCTAATACATTGAAAACACTGCATTTTATATGGGTTTTTATAGCAATATGATAGTAAAACTCCATTGTATATATACAAACGCTACAGTTTTAGCAAGAATCTATGAAAAACGCTTGCAATATACAGTTATATCACAATAGAATCATCTCTACTCTTCCATTTATTACTTAATGCAATGTAAGCTACTTATAGTGCAAATTATTCTAAAAAAAGGATTGTATACCTTTGTCAATTTGTAGGAAAACATCTTATATCCACCATTAATAGCTAAGTCATTGAAGATTACGTTTTGAGGTATAAATTCATTATCATAAGGTATAAAAATCCTTCTATTAATGATATAAGTCACTACACTTTAACAAAGACAGCCCACTATGAAAAACACGTATAATATACAATTGTATCACAATATAGAGTCTGCAAACTCCTATTATACGCTTACAGTAGTTTTAAAATAGCAATTTCTAACGAAAACAACTATACTACCTACATTTTGAGTATGGGTTTGATTTATTGTAATATGGTATAGGTAATATTTATTGCTAGAGTTTTTCACTAGTTTTCTTGCAAAAAACTGTAGCGTTATTGTATATATAGCAAGTAGTTTTACTTATCTATTGCTATAAAACCCCATAAAATGTAGTGTTTTGCAATGATATTAGCTAGTTATCGGTGATATATAGCTGTTTTCCTACAATGGAAGTATAAAATCACTCTTTTTAGAATAATTTGCACCTATAAGTAGTTACATTTCATTAGCTATTAAATAGAAGAGTAGAGGTTATTTATTGTGGATATAACGGTATATTGCAAGCGTTTTTCATAGTTTTTTTGTAAAACTGTAGCGTTTTGTATTATATCAAGTAATGTTACTTATTCATATTGCTATAAACCCATGAAATGTAGTGTTTTCATGATTTTAGCTAATTATCATGGGAAGAGTTGTTTTTTTTCTACAAATTGAAGTAATCTTTCTTTATCTCTCTGTAGCTAAATAGCTTTTGAGATCTGCTACAACCGATATTTTATAAAATTAATAGCTAAAAATATGTATTTTTTTTATGAAATTTAGGTATCAATTTTATCTTAAAACCAACGTTTTTTGTCAAGAATTTTAATGTATTTTTGCAAGGCTTAAAAATGTCAAATTGACATTATTCGCACTTTTACACAACATATATTTTTCAATATTATGAGCTTAAAATCTGTATTTTTCATGAAATTTATGTATCAATTTCCATTCTTGTAAAACAACTCTTTTTTTGTCAGTTTTTAATGTATTTTTGAAGGGCTAAAATATGTCGAAAATTGACATTATTCAGCCCTTTTTTTGATAGAGAAATTCAAAATGTGGTATTATGTTGTTGTTCGTTAGAAATTGCTATTTTAAACTACTGTAAGCTTATAATGGGAGTTTTAAGACCTCTATATTGGTGATCAATTGTATATTAATACGTGTTTTTCGTAGTTTCATTGTTATTGTAGTGGTATATCATTATAGAGGAATTTGTGACCTTATGATATGATTTATACCCTCAAAATGTTTTCTTTTCAATGACTTTAGCTAGATTTAATGGGTTGATATAATAGCTGTTTTCTAGCAAATTGTATGTATACAATCCTTTAGCTTAATGTAATGTAAGCTACTTTAAGTGTGCAAATTATTCTAAAAAGAGAATTTTCTACTTTAATTTGTAGGAAAACAGCTATATATCACCGATAACTAGGTAATATCATTGAAACACTGGCATTTTATGGTTTATAGCAATATGAATATAAAATTACTTGTATTATATACAATAACGCTACAGTTTACAAGAAACTATGAAAAACTCTTGCAATATACCGTTATATCACAAAAAATAGCCTCTTACTCTCTTTTATTGGCTTAATGTATATGTAAGCTACTTATAGGTGGCAAATCTTCTAAAAAAAAGGATTGTTCACTTCATTTGTAGGATATAGCTATATTTCATCGATAACTAGCTAAATAATGGAAGAACACATTTTTGCGGTTATAAAGCATTATCATAAGGTAAAATCCCCGCTATTTATGATATAACACTACAATTACAAGAAACTATAAAAGCACTTTGTAATATCACTAATATTATCAAAATATAGAGCCGCAACTCCTTTTATAACTTACACTAGTTTAAAATAGCATTTTCTAACGAAACAACTATAATACACATTTTGAATTTCTCTATCAAAAAAGGGCAGTTTACAAGAAACTATGAAAACGCTTGCAATTACCGATATATCACAATAAATAACCTCCTGCTCTTCTATTTAGTAAGCTTAATGTAATGTAATGCTACTTATAGGTGCAAAATATTCTAAAAAGAGGATTTTAGTCCTATCATTTGTAGAAAAACAGCTATATTCACCGATAACTAGCTAATAATCTTGAAAACACTACATTTTATGGTTTTAGCCATAATATGTAAAACTACTTGTATATAATCATAACGCTACAGTTTGACAAGAAACTATGAAAATAGCTTGCAAGAAATACCGATTATATCACAAAAATAGCCTCTTACTCTTCTATTTTTGGCTTTATGTAATGTAAGTAACTTATAGGTGCAAATTTATCTAAAAAAGGATTGTATACTTCAATTTGTAGGAAAACGCTATATATCACCGATAGACTAGCTAAAATCATTGAAAAAACATATTTTGAGGGATAAAGAATTATCATGAGGTAATTCCTTTCTATAATGATTAACACTACAATTTAAACAAGAAACTATGAAAAACACGTGTAATAAATACAATTTTTCACTATATAGAGTCTCCAAACTCCTATTATAACTTACAGTGTTTAAAATACAATTTCTAATCTACGAAAATAACTATAATACCACATATTTGAATGTTCCTCTATCAAAAAGGGACTGGATAATGTCATTTTCGACATTTTTTTAGCCCTTCAAAAATCATTAAAACACTTGCAAAAAACGTTGTTTTTACGACATAAAATTGATACATAAATTTCATGAAAAATACATTATTTTTTAGGCTCATAATTTGTAAAATATAGTTGTGTAAACGTGCTGAATAATGTCAATTTGCGACATTTTTGAGCCGTTCAAAATACATTAAAATACTTGAAAAACCTTTTTTTTAGATTAAAATTGATATCTAAATTCATGATAAATAATTTTTTTAGCTATTAATTTTGTAAATATAGTTTGTAGTCAAAATATCAAAAGCTATTTAGCAACAGATATAAAGTAATATACTTCAATTTGTAGAAAAAAAACCTCTTCACTGATAACTAGCTAAAATCATTGAAACACTACATTTTATGGTTAATAGCAATATGAAAGTAAAACTACTTATATATAGAATAACACTACAGTTTACAAGAAGCTATGAAAAAGCTTGCAATAATCCGTTATATCACCAATAAATA
This sequence comes from Chionoecetes opilio, assembly GCA_016584305.1. NCBI lineage: Eukaryota > Metazoa > Arthropoda > Malacostraca > Decapoda > Majidae > Chionoecetes > Chionoecetes opilio. Next base: position 7,483 of record JACEEZ010013847.1, read on the forward strand.
ACCTCTTACTCTTCTATTTAATAGCTTAATGAAATGTAGGCTACTTATAGGTGCAAATTATTCTAAAAAGAGGATTTTATGCTTCAATTTGTAGGAAAAACAGCTATATATCACCGATAATAGCTAATATCATTGAAAACACTACATTTTATGGGTTTATAGCAATATGATAAGTAAAACTACTTGTATATATACAATAACGCTACAGCTTACAAGAAACTATGAAAAACGCTTGCAATATACCGTTATATCACAATAAATAACCTATTTCTCATCTATTTATTAGCTTAATGTAATGTAAGCTACTTATAGGTGCAAATTATTCAAAAAAAAGTATTGTATACTTCAATTTGTAGGAAAACAGCTCTATACCACCGATAACTAGCTAAAATCATTGAAAAGAACACATTTTGAGGGTATAAAGCATTATCATGAGGTAAATTCCTTCTATTAATGATATAACACTACAATTAACAACAAACTATGAAAAACACGTGTAATATACAATTGTATCACAATATAGAGTCTCAAACTCCTATTATAAGCTTACAGTAGTTTAAAATAGCAATTTCTAACGAAAACAACTATAATACCACATTATGAATTTCTCTATCAAAAAAAGGGCTGAATAATGTCAATTTTCGACATTTTTTAGCCTTTCAAAAATACATTAAAACACTTGAAAAAACTTATTTTTTAAGAATAAAATTGATACATAAATTTCATGATTAATACATATTTTAAGCTCATAATATTGTAAAATATAGTTGTGTAAAATTGCTGAATAATGCCAATTTTTGTAAATTTTTCCCCCTTCAAAAATACATTAAAACACTTAGCAAATGGTGTTTTTAAGATTAAAATTGATACATAAATTTCATGAAAAATACCTATTTTAAGCTCATAATATTGTAAAATATAGTTGTGTAAAAGTACTGAATAATGTCATATTTCGACATTTCTTAGCCCTTCAAAAATACATTAAAATACTTGAAAAAACGTTGTTTTTAAGATTAAAATTGATACCTAAATTTAATGAAAAATATATATTTTTAGCTCATAACATTGTAAAATATAGTTGTGTAAAAGTGCTGAATAATGTCAAATTTCGACATTTTTTAGCCTTTCAAAAATACATCAAAATACTTGAAAAAATTTTGTTTTTAAGATTAAAATTGATATCTAAATATCATGAAAAATACATATTTTTAGCTATTAATTTTGTAAAATATAGTTGTAGCAAATATCAAAAGCTATTTAGCTACAGATATAAATAAATATACTTCAATTTGTAGAAAAAAAAACTCTTCACTGATAACTAGCTAAAATCATTGAAAAAACTACATTTTATGGGTTTATAGCAATATGATAAGTAAAACTACTTGTATATATACAATAACGCTACAGTTACAAGAACTATAAAAAAGCTTGCAATATACCTTATATCACAATAAATAACCTCTTACTCTTCTATTTAATAGCTTAATGTAATGTAACTACTATATGTTTAAATGATTCTCAATTTGTAGGANTGAATAAACCCTGAAAATGTAGTGTTTTCCCCAATGATTTTAGCTAGTTATCATGGAAGAGTTGTTTTTTTTCTACAAATTGAAGTATATTTCTTTATATCTGTAGCTAAATAGCTTTTGATATCTGCTACAACGATATTTTACAAAATTAATAGCTAAAAATATATATTTTTTATGAAATTTAGGTATCAATTTTAATCTTAAAAACAACGTTTTTTCAAGAATTTTAATGTATTTTTGAAAGGCTTAAAAAATGTCGAAATTTGACATTATTCAGCACTTTTACACAACTATATTTTACAATATTATGAGCTTAAAATATGTATTTTTCATGAAATTTATGTATCAATTTCATTCTTAAAAACAACGTTTTTTCAAGTGTTTTAATGTATTTTTGAAGGGCTAAAATATGTCGAAAATTGAAATTATTCAGCCCTTTTTTTGATAGAGAAATTCAAAATGTGGTATTATAGTTGTTTTCGTTAGAAATTGCTATTTTAAACTACTGTAAGCTTATAATGGGAGTTTGAGACTCTATATTGTGATACAATTGTATATTATACGTGTTTTTCGTAGTTTCTTGTTAATTGTAGTGGTATATCATTAATAGAAGGAATTTACCTTATGATAATGATTTATACCCTCAAAATGTGTTCTTTTCAATGACTTTACCTAGTTAATGGTGATATAGAGCTGTTTTCCTACAAATTGAAGTATACAATCCTTTAGCTTAATGTAATGTAAGCTACTTTTAAGTGCAAATTATTCTAAAAAGAGGATTTTATACTTTAATTTGTAGGAAAACAGCTATATATCACCGATAACTAGCTAATATCATTGAAAACACTGCATTTTATGGGTTTATAGCAATATGATAAGTAAATTACTTGTATATATACAATAACGCTACAGTTTACAAGAAACTATGAAAAACGCTTGCCAAAAATATACCGTTATATCACCAAAAAATAGCCTCTTACTCTTCTATTTATTGGCTTAATGTAATGTAAGCTACTTATAGGTGCAAATTATCTAAAAAAGGATTGTTCACTTCAATTTGTAGGAAAATAGCTATATTTCATCGATAACTAGCTAAAATAATGGAAAAGAACACATTTTCAGGGTATAAAGCATTATCATAAGGTAAATCCCCGCTATTTATGATATAACACTACAATTAACAAGAAACTATGAAAAACACTTGTAATACACAATAGTATCACAATATAGAGTCTCAAACTCCTATTATAAGCTTACAGTAGTTTAAAATAGCAATTTCTAACGAAAACAACTATAATACCACATTTAGTAATGGGTTATTTATTGTAATATGGTATAGGTAATATATATTGCTAGATTTTTTCATAGTTTCTTGTAAACTGTAGTGTTATTGTATATATACAACTAGTTTTACTTATCATATTGCTATAAACCCATAAAATGTAGTGTTTTCAATGATATTAGCTAGTTATCCGTGATATATAGCTGTTTTCCTACAAATGGAAGTATAAAATCCTCTTTTTAGAATAATTTGCACCTATAAGTAGTATACATTTCATTAAGCTATTAAATAGAAGAGTAAGAGGTTATTTATTGTGATATAACGGTTTATTGCAAGCGTTTTTCATAGTTTTTTGTAAACTTTAGCGTTATTGTATATATACAATATAATTTTACTTATCATATTGCTATAAACCCATGAAATGTAGTGTTTTCAATGATTTTAGCTAGTTATCATGGAAGAGGTTTTTTTTCTCCTACAAATTGAAGTATATTTCTTTATATATGTAGCTAAATAGCTTTTGATATCTGCTACAACGATATTTTACAAAATTAATAGCTAAAAATATGTATTTTTCATGAAATTTATGTATCAATTTCATTCATAAAAACAACATTTTTTCAAGTGTTTTAATGTATTTTTGAAAGGCAAAAAAATGTCGAAAATTGACATTATTCAGCCCTTTTTTTGATAGAGAAATTCAAAATGTGGTATTATAGTTGTTTTCGTTAGAAATTGCTATTTTAAACTACTGTAAGCTTATAATGGGAGTTTGAGACTCTATATTGTGATACAATTGTATATTATACGTGTTTTTCGTAGTTTCTTGTTAATTGTAGTGGTATATCATTAATAGAAGGAATTTACCTTATGATAATGATTTATACCCTCAAAATGTGTTCTTTTCAATGACTTTAGCTAGTTAATGGTGATATATTGCTGTTTTCCTACAAATTGAAGTATACAATCCTTTAGCTTAATGTAATGTAAGCTACTTATAAGTGCAAATTATTCTAAAAATAGGATTTTATACTTTAATTTGTAGGAAAACAGCTATATATCACCGATAACTAGCTAATATCATTGAAAACACTGCATTTTATGGGTTTATAGCAATATGATAAGTAAAATTACTTGTATATATACAATAACGCTACAGTTTACAAGAAACTATGAAAAACGCTTGCAATATACCGTTATATCACAAAAAATAGCCTCTTACTCTTCTATTTATTGGCTTAATGTAATGTAAGCTACTTATAGGTGCAAATTATTCTAAAAAAAGGATTGTTCACTTCAATTTGTAGGAAAATAGATATATTTCACCGATAACTAGCTAAAATAATGGAAAAGAACACATTTTGAGGGTATAAAGCATTATCATAAGGTAAATCCCCGCTATTTATGATATAACACTACAATTAACAAGAAACTATGAAAAACACTTGTAATACACAATAGTATCAAAATATAGAGCCTCAAACTCCTTTTATAAGCTTACACTAGTTTAAAATAGCATTTTCTAACGAAAACAACTATAATACCACATTTTGAATTTCTCTATCAAAAAAGGGGCAGTTTACAAGAAACTATGAAAAAAGCTTGCAATATACCGATATATCACAATAAATAACCTCCTGCTCTTCTATTTATAAGCTTAATGTAATGTATGCTACTTATAGGTGCAAATTATTCTAAAAAAAGAGGATTTTATACTTCAATTTGTAGGAAAAAAGCTATATATCACCGATAACTAGCTAATATCATTGAAAACACTACATTTATGGGTTTATTAGCATAATAATATGTAAATATTTGTATATATACAATAACGCTACAGTTTACAAGAAAACTATGAAAAAAGCTTGCAATATACCATTATATCACAAAAAAATAGCCTCCTACTCTTCTATTATTGGCTTTATGTAATGTAAGAAAACTTATAGGTGCAAATTATTCTAAAAAAAGGATTGTATACTAAATTTTGTAAAAAAAACAGTATATATCCCCGATAACTAGCAAAAAATAATTAAAAAGAACATATTTTGAGGGTATAAAGAATTATCATGAGGTAAATTCCTTCTATTAATGATATAACATACAATTAACAAGAAACTATGAAAAACAGGGTTAATATACAATTTTATCACAATATAGAGTCTCAAACTCCTATTATAAGATTACGGTATTTTAAAATAGCAATTCTAACGAAAATAAAATATAATACCACATTTTGAATTTCTCTATCAAAAAAAGGACTGAATAATGTCAATTTTCGACATTTTTTGTCCTTCAAAAATTCATTAAAACACTTAAAAAAAACGTTGTTTTTACGAATAAAATTTGATACATAAATTCATGAAAAAATACATATTTTTAGCTCATAATATTGTAAAATTAGTTGTGTAAAAGTACGAATAATGTAAAATTTTCGACATTTTAGCCTTTTCAAAAATACATTAAAAACTTGAAAAAAATTTTTTTTTAGGTTTAAAATTGATGTCTAAATTTCATGATAAATACATTTTTTTAGCTATTAATTTTGTAAAATATAGTTGTAGCAAATATCAAAAGCTATTTAGCAACAGATATAAAGAAATATACTTTAATTTGTAGAAAAACTTAAAATCTTCACTGATAACTAGCTAAAATCACTGAAAACAAATACATTTTTTGAGTTTATAGCAATTTGATAAGTAAAACTAAATGTATATATACAATAACGCTACAGTTACAAGTAACGATGAAAATGCTTGCAAAATACCGTATATCACAATAAATAACCCCTTTCTCTTCTATTAATAGCTTAATGTAATGTAAACTACTATAGGGGCAAATTATTCAAAAAGAGGATTTTATACCCAATTTTTAGGAAAACAGCTATATATCACGATAAATAGTTAACATCATTGAAAACACTACATTTTATGGGTTTATAGCAATATGATAAGTAAAACTAATTGTATATATACAATAACGCTACAGTTTACAAGAAAAATATGAAAAACGCTTGCAATATACCGTTATATCACAATAAATAACCTATTTCTCATCTATTTATTAGCTTAATGTAATGTAAGCTACTTAGGTGCAAATTATTCTAAAAAAAGGTTGGGTATACTTCAATTTGTAGGAAAAAGCTATTATATTACCGATAACTAGCTAATATCATTGAAAACACTACATTTTGGGTTTATAGCAACATGATAAAGAAAATACTTGTATAAAATACAATAACGCTACAGTTTACAAAAAACTAAAAAAAATGCTTGCAATATACCGTTTTATCACAATAAATAAACCTCTACTCATCTATTTCATGGCTTAATGTAATGTAAGCTACTTATAGGTGCAAATTATTCTAAAAAGAGGATTTTATACTTCAATTTGTAGGAAAACAGCTATATATCACCGAAACTAGCTAATATCATTGAAAAACACTGCATTTTATGGGTTTATAGCAATATGATAAGTAAAATTACTTGTATATAACAATAACGCTACAGTTTTCAAGAAACTATGAAAAACGCTTGCAATATACCGTATATCACAAAAAATAGCCTCCTACTCTTCTATTTATAAGCTTAAGTAATGTAAGCTACTTTAGGTGCAAATTTTTCTAAAAAAGGATTGTTCACTTCAATTTTTAGGAAAATAGATATATTTTACCGAAACTAGCTAAAATAATGGAAAAGAAAACATTTTGAGGTATAAAGGGATTATCATAAGGTAAATCCCCGCTATTTATGATATAACACTACAATTAACAAGAAATTATGAAAAAAAACTTGTAATACACAATAGTATCAAAATATAGAGCCTCAACTCCTTTTATAAGCTTACACTAGTTTAAAATAGCTTTTCTAACGAAACAACTATAATACCACATTTTGAATTTCTCTATCAAAAAAGGGCAGTTTACAAAAACATAAAAAATTTCAATATACATAATCACAAAAAAATT
>JACEEZ010013848.1:0-15000 GCA_016584305.1 Chionoecetes opilio
TTCTTTGGGTGTTGGAGATTTAAATTTTTTTTTTGTTTGGAAAAAAGGGTTTACCCTTCAAAAAAACCTTTTTTTTTTGGGAAAAAAAATTTTTTTCTAAGGGGGTCCCAAAAAAGGGGGGGGGTTTGGGGGGGGGGGTTTGGGGAGGCGGGGCCCGAGGTTTCCCAAAGGGGGGGGGCCCGGGTTTTGGGGTTTTTTTTTTTTTTTTTTTTTCTGGGGGGGAAAACCCCGGGGGAAAAGGAAACCCGCTGGGGGGAAAGGGAGGAACTTTTTTCCGGGGGGCGGGGCCATCCCCCTGGGCTGGGGGAACCAACCAGCACGGGCTCTGTCACGCCGGACTAAAACCCCTCCGGGGGGGCCCAAGGAGGGTATGTCAAGAGTCTCGCTGAGGTGTCGGGGGTCATTTGATCGCTAAGACCTCCGCCCCCTCCCGACCCTGAAGAAGCCCGTTCCAAGTCTCCTTTCTGGGGCGGTGCTATTCAAAACAGAGATGGGCGCCTCGTGTGGGGACATGGAGGGCCAGAGGGCTCGTTGGGCTGAGTACTTGGGCAGTTTTTTTCACGGTGGAACCCCCCCAACTGAACTTCCACCACTGGCTTACGGCAGTGGATGCCGCCCCCCCTTGACAAAACCCGCACCTCCTTGACGAAGTAGAGGGGCGGGTAGCAAATTGAGGGTGGAAAGGACTGGTTTTTTGAAACATCAGTGCGGACTCCTCAAAGCTGGGGTGGGCCTTTTGACCCCGGGGGTTGATCTGCCCTGCTGCCGTGTGGAAATAGGTCCATTCCCTGATGGAAAAGGGGCTGGTCTCCCTATCGGGAAAAGGGAAAGGGGACCGTGGACTGCAAAAAAATTACCGCGGTATTACCCTGCCAGCGTACCGGCCAAGGTGTTTGCCCATCTTTTGCTGCACGTTTTTGCGGTCTGGTGAAGCATCAAGACCTCAGCGTTGGGTCCGCCGGGGGTAAGTCAACAAGGGACCGTATCCGGGCGCTTCGTGTCCTGATGGAACGCCGACTGATTTTCGAAGGGGATGCTTGCACCCTATGTTAATCTCAAGAAGGCGTTTGACTAGTGCATCGTGAGTACCTGGGGAAATTCTGCGAATTCGGGATTCCCCCGCAAGGACATTGGGTTTTTAATGGGGTATATTCTGGGGCTGAGAGTGCTGTGAAGTGTGGGGCAGGGTATCCCGCTTTTTAAATTTCCCGTGAAAACAGGGTGAGGGGAAGGGGCGTCCTTGCCCATACTTTTAAAGCTGTTGGAATGGGGATTGGACAAGGTTTAAACAAAGTGATTGTGGGCACCGTCGGCAACACCAAATCACTGATCTTTTTTTGCCGAGAGCTAATCTTTGCTGAGTGCTGGGTCCGGTGATGGCTCTCGAGGCGCTGACGGGAGGGAAAACCTTTGGGGGCTTGAGGGCTCCTGGCTCAAGACAAGGGGCCAGGGTTTGGGAACTTACTAGATAAGCAGTACTTTGTTCATGCGTGTGGTGAGGACATTGGATTTGGAAAGGTTTCTACCTTGGTAGCGCAGTCCATAATGACGGCGGGTCCGTCAAGAAGTCTTACGCGGATTGGCTAGCCCACGGTGTTTTGGGTCGCTCAGGGGATATTTGGGGTTTGGGCGGGACCTTGCAGGAGGACAAAGACCGGGTCTTTAAGCGCTTTTTGATCCCTTTTATCTATGGTTGTGAGGGCATGGACACTAAATAGTGACTTGAAGAGACGAAACATGCCCTTTGGGAAAATGTCTTCCGCAGAATATGGGGTACGCTGGGATGATTAAGTGTCAAAACAGCGATTGCACCGTAGACGAATCGAGCCTATTACCTGCCAAGTCCGTCGCGCCAAATTGGCTTATGGGCTGTGGGACGCTAAAACCCCGCCGATCCTTCCACGGGTTGTATCTGTAAAACAATCCGGCGTGGGGAGGCCAGGGGGGGCCCCCCACAAGGCTCGTGGCTGGGGGAAGTTGATGTTTCTTGTCGAAGCTCTGCTTGGTATGGGAAAGGTACCTGCATGGGAACTCGCGCGTGGGTGGACGCCACCCGGGAGTTGGCGTCGTAGGGTGTGCGAGGCGACGCGCCCCCCGCGTATGCCCCCCAATGATATCGGTTGGCTATCTATCTATCTATCTATCTATCTATCTATTCTATCATATCTTCTATCTATCTATCTATCTATCTAGCTATCTATCTATCTACTATCTACTCTATCTATCTATCTAATCTATCTATCTTCTATCTATCTATACATCTATCTATCTATCTATCTTCTATTCTACTATCTATCTATCTAGCTATCTATCTATCTATCTACTATTCTTCTATCTATCTATATACTATTATAATATATATTATATAATATATTATTATATATATATATATATATATATATATATTATATATATATAATTAGATATACTACTACAATACATACATCATACTACATACAATACATACTACTACTACATACATACATACAGACATACATATTATATATATATATTATATATATATACTATATTTATATATATATAGTATATATATATATATATTATAATATACTATATATATGTATGTATATCTCTGATCATTTATATAATATATATACTATTATTATCTAATATCTATATATATATAATATATATCTCTTTAATAGAGAACCGGGAGTAGACACTGGGGTCGGGTTAGGAAACTTGTGACACTAGGAGGAGTTTTTTCAGAGGCAGGGACTAAAGGTGATTCTAAGAAAGAGAGAGGTGGGGTTTAGTTTAAAGATCCAGGGAAAATGGACAGAAATAAGCGTAGTTTACTTGATAGGTCTACTAAACAACTGTAGGAGTATTTTAAACAGATAGATTTCCTGATAGGAAAAATGTGTAAGGAATTTTGATATAATACATTAACACAGAAACATGGTTTGGATAGTCCTGAAGGTAATTTGATCCGGAAGTCGAATAGCTGGGTATAGTTTATTTCACAAGGACAGAGATGGCAGGCGGGTGAGGATTGCGCTTATGCAGAGATGCTTGCAGTGTTGTGTTAATAATGTTATAAAACGATGACAGCATATAGAGTCTATATGGGTAGAGGTTACGGGGGAACTGAGAAAATGGTTTTTGTGTAGTTATAGGCCCCAACTTATGTAAATGAGGATTCAGCTCCTATATGGGAAAAATCAAACAAGGCCTGCAGATAAATACGACCTATGCGGTGGTGGGAGATTTTAACCTTAGGAATATAGACTGGGCTTTAATCTAGGTGGACAGCGACGCAGATGAATTGTTAAATATAATCCAGGAATAACTATCCTAAGTCAAGCATCAAGGAGCCTACTAGAGGAGATAAATATTCTAGATCTATTGCTGACAAATAGAACGATTTAGTTTACAGATGTGTAGATCGGGTGGAAAGTTAGATAAATACGACCATTAATGAGATCAGATTTAGCTTAAATTGGGGAAGTTGGAAAATTAAGTGTCAATAAACTGAATCCCTAATTTCAGAAAGGCCAATTATGCAGGAATTAAAAAGACATCTGGAAGTTATTAAGATAAGAGGTGTGGATGGAGGGGAAGAAATTTTCCCAGTGTAAGGACCGGGCGTTGAAGCTGGAAAGGCCATTATGAGGTAGGAAGGCACCTGGAGGTAATAGGAGCTCAATTAGACTGCATGAAGGTCCGGGGCTGAGAAGGTAATTAGAGCGGTTAGACATAGAAGTGAGGTCGGGCTGAGGATATAATTACAGCGGCTAGACATGGAAGTGAGGTCGGGGCTGAGAGGGATTATACCTTATTTGTAAGGAATATATTTGAACGGACAGGAAAAGAAATATTCCTTTATAGGAAATAATGTCCAGAAAAAGTTATCCAAAATGGTGCCACTAATTTAACACACAACTTGGAGTAAAAGAAACATTTATTAAGGTTCAAGGCAGGATTGGTAAGGCAAGAACAGTATAACGTGGATGGCAAGACTTGAAGTAATTACTCGAGTGCTAGAACAATTCTGAGATTAAAGTAGCAGGACAGGCGAAAAGTGACTTTAAGGGGTTCTATCAGGTATATAAAACCAGACAGGAATTAGTTGGGGCCGTTAAGGTCAGGAAAGGGTGAGGTCTTAAATACGGATAGGATATGTGTAAAAGGTCTAAATGATTATATTTCTTAAGTATTTACGTACGGAGGAGGATACACAGACATACCTGAAAGTGACGATGTTCAAAGGAAGCGATGAGGAGACACTCAAAGATATTGTGATAACTAGGAATGGTTGGAAGAGGGTATAGATAAAATGAAGAATTTTAAATCGCCGGACCAGATGAGTGTATCCCAGGGTATTAAAAGGAATGCAAGAGGTTGTTAGTTGATCCGATAGTCACATTTTTTAGGAAATCGGTTGAAATAGGCATGTGCCATTATTGGGGAGGACAGGAAATGTTGTTCCTCATATGTTAATAGGAGACAGAGGACTAAAGTCCAAATATCGCCCGTATTCTAACGTCCATGTGGGTAAATTATTTGGAATCTATTATTGCAAAAAACATTAGAGAGCACTTTAGGTAAACATAGCTTTATCACTGATTCACAACATGGATTCACAAGGGTAGGTCCCCATGTCTCACAATTTATTGAGTTTTTTTATAGAAATTTTGGACGGCAGATAATATAAGGATTATGATATACTATTATGGACTTTAGTAAGGCAATTTGACCAGTACCCACACGAGCGACTCTTAAGTAAGGTTAAGGCTCATGAATAGATGGGAAGGTTCTTTCATTGGATCAGAGCTTGGCTAATAATAGGCAACAAAGGGTTACATTAATGTTTCTAAATCTTGAAATGGGGACTGGTGACAAAGTGGAGTTCCACAAGGGTCCTGTTTTTTGGTCATTACTATTTTTTATTACATCAACGACTTGGATAGTGGATTAGCATGCTATCAGCAAGTTTGCTGATGATACTAGGTAGGTAGGATTATTGGATCACAGTCTGATGTAAAACATAATTGCAGGGAGACTTAGATAACTTAACGAGTGGCCAGTCAATGGCAGATGGAATTTAATATTGATAAGTGCGCGTTTTATGAATGTTGATAGAAAAAACCCTGGTAATAGATACCCCATAAGGCATGTATCGCTTGAAAAGATCAGAAGGTGACAAGATCTTGGAGTGAGGGTGAGCCCCAGACCCATCCGACCTAGAAACAATGTATTGAGGCCAGAAAATAGAGCTAATAGAGTATTAGAGTTCAATTACCAGAGTGTTAAAAGTAGAAGTGCGGAAGTTATTCTAAAAGCTTTATCTGGCTCAGTTCAGCCCTCACCTAGACTATGCGGTTCAGTTTTTGGGTCTCCATTTACAGGTGGGATATAGCCTTGTTAGAAACAGTGCGAGAATGATAACCAAAATGACACAAGGGATGCCTAATTTTAGTTTAGAAGAGATTGAATTATTAATTACCTCACTCGACAGACGCAGAGTAAGGGGCGATCTGATTAGAAGTTTTTTAGTGGATAAAGGGATTTAATAACGGAAAGGTAGGAAAGTTTTACGGCTTTTAACCAGGTTAGAACAAGAGTTTCTTGACGTAGAACGACACGGGAAGAAATAGACCGGATTCAAGCGTAAACCGTAGATTTAAAAAGAAATTAGGGCAAACTGGTTCAACAAATAGGGTGGTGAATGAATGGAATGTCTCAGCAGACAGGTAGTTAGTGCGAAGTCATAGGGAGCTTTAAAGAGGGGCTGAGATAGGTTAGTCGAAAAACGTAGATTTTAGAAAGGAAATAGGGAAAAACTTGTTCACAAATAGGGTGTGCACTGAATGGAATGGTCCCTCAGTAGACAGGTAGTTAGTGGCCTGATCATTAGTAAGCTTACAGAGGAGCTGGCTAGGTTCATGGATGGGGATGAATGGGTGGATGTAGGTAGTGTAGGTAGCAGGAACTACCACGTGTTTAGGGCCTCGCGGCCTCTTGTGCTTCATTCTTTTCTTATGTTCTTATGTTTCATGGATGGGGATGAATGGTGGATGTAGTAGTGTTAGGTAGCAGAACGACCACGTGTAGGCCTCGCGGCCCTCTTGTAGGCTTCCTTATTTTTCTATGTTCTTATGTTCATGGATGGGGATGAAAGGGATGTAGGCAGTGGCGTACCGAGGGGGGGGGGGGGGGGGGGGGGGCATGCGGCCATGGCCCCCCCCCTTTGCAAAAATAAACTAAATATAAATATATTTATTATAAATAAATAATATATATATAATTATCACAGACCACTATATCTTACATTGGTTCCCCTATGATATATATATAATTATATTTATATATATATTATATATAGATATATACGTATATATAGTATATATATATATATATATATATATATATAATATATATTTTGGCCCCCCCCTTTTCAATTTTCTGGGTAACGCCCTGGATGTAGGTAGTGTAGGTGACAGAACTACCACGTGTAGGCCTCGCGGCCTCTTGTAGCTTCCTTATTTTCTTATTTCCTATGTTCTTATATCTATATCTATATAGCTTCTATCTATCGTACATCTATCTATCTATCTATCTATCTATCTATCTATCTATCCTCTCTCTCTCTCTCTCATCTCTCTCGCTCTCCTCTCTCTCTCTCTCTCTATATATTAAATATATATATATATATATATATATAGATATCTATAGTATAATATATATATATTATATATATAATTATATGTATAAATATGTATATATATATATATTATATATTATATATTATAATATTATATATATATCTATATATATAATATATATATTATATATATTATATATATATGTATATATATGGATATGTATAATAATATATATATATATATATATATATATATATATATATTATATATATAATATATATATATAGAGAGAAGAGGAGAGAGAAGAGAGAAGAGAGGAGAGAGAGAGAGAGAGAGAGAGAGAGAGAGAGAGAGGGCGAGAGAGAGAGAGAGAGATGTTATATATAGAATATATTATATATTTATATATATTATATATATATATATATATATATATATATATTATATATATAATATTATATTATATATATATATAAATAATATATATATATATATATATATATCTATATATATATATATATATATTATATATATTATATATATATAAATTAACAAAACTATAGATACATATATATACATATTCTATTAAATATATATACCTATATAGGGATATATATCTATATATATATATTAATATATATATATATTAGAATAATATCTATATAATATACATATCTATCTCTATATATATATAATATATATATATATATATCTCTCTATATATATGTATCCCTATATATATATATTCGACTAATAGATATTATATATATTATAATATATGATATATATCTCTATATACATTCTAATATATATATATAATAGTCTAATAATATTATAGCATATATATATATATATATTATTCTAATATATATATATATATTCATATATATATATATATCAGTATTATATTATTATATATAAATATTATATATAAGATAATATATATCTATATTATATATATATATATATATCATAATATATATCATATATATAATTATATAGATGTATACCTAATAGTCTATTATATAAATATATTCTATATATATCGATCTTATATATATATATATATATAGCTCTATAATCACTTATCATATATTATATAGCTAATATATATATATATATATTCTATAATATATCTATATATTCTAACATATATATATAATATATTACATATATATTATATATTACATTTATATATTATATATGTCCTATATTATATATATCTCTATATATATAATATCTATATATATATATGTATATATTCTAATATATATATATATATGTACATTATATATATAGATATATTATATATATATATATATATATATATAATATATTATATTCTAATATATATATATATATTTACATATATATAATATATATATATATAATATATATATTATACTATATATATATCTATACTAGTCTAAATATATATTATATCTCTATATATATATCTATATAATATATATATATCTATATCTATTATGCTCTAAAAAATACCAACAGGTAAAAATAGGTTCCAAACACCAGCACACACCCCGTGCAGATTGTTACCTTGGATGGCTCGCCACTGGGTAAAACATTGCACGAGATTAAGCCTCAATCTTCTCATTCAATACATTTATGTCATTCGCTGCTGGTCTCTGTGGACCGCGGCGTTGAAGGTAACCTGCTGCTCTCAAACCTTAATATTGCAAGCAGGTTACGTACGCAGATGTTGGCTTATCTTACAGTACAAACACATTTTTCATAATGAAAGGGATTGGAATGGAAGACATGAAGGAGTGAAGAAAGAAAGGTGGGAGAAGGAGCTGAAAGGTGTCCAGATCCTTTATCGATAACCCATCCTTCCATAAACTGTTTACTGACTTCCCACCCCTCTCTCTTGTTTGTTTGTTTGTGTTTTTTCATATAATCTTATCACACACTTGACTCGCGATCGCAAGCAGATACCCTCTCCTCTTGTAATCAGATTATCCGTAATGAAACAGACGACTTTGGTTTATTAGAGCGGGACTTACCACCACATCGATAGGTAACTCTGCTTTTTGTCAGGGAAAATCTACTTAAGGCTTGACCGGGCACGCCATTTTTTTTCTTCCCAAACAGGTTCGCAACTTTCGTAAAGGTTAGGATCGGTTAGTAGAAGTTTTCACAGTCCCCATTGAACTTTGGTGTGGGAATCACAATTGAAGTTTATTTCAAGAAAATCCTGTGGTTAGTTTCGAGCTACAAGCCATGCGTAGAGGGCCGCCCACCTTTGCAACTCGTTAGGGAAAAATTTTGCGAAAAACCGGGCCTCGACTTTAACTTATTTGGTCTGCAGCTGGATGCACAGGCGAAGATGTTATTTTTACTACGCTGCGAATGTATGTGTTTGTCCAAGATGAACTAATCTGTGATTAGATACAACGGTAAACAGATCAATGGCAGGGAGGCGGGCCGACATAGCCCGAGAAAAGCTGTATCTTCATGCTAGGACTTAGAGCACCACCACCATCACCCATTCAACCTTTGCAAACGAAACGTTAAAAGTCAATATTTAATTTTTGGCTTCTCTTCTTGGAGATTCAATGATTTATGGAAGCTGTTTTGTGATTATTCGATCTGCTTCATTTTACAACAATCTTCTCCCAAGAAACAATCTCATCGCCTACAGACTGTAAAATGTAATGACTAGAAATTCTCGGGATATTTAGCTACCATTTCCTTTGGATAATGCTTTTATTCTCCTTGCTTTTAGCTATAGCTACACGTTAATCAAATCATCGATTGTCTATGTATTTTTGTTATAGTGTAATATACTGCGGTGTGCAATGAACAATCTCTACATAAGCAATCATAAATAACATGATCATATTACATGAAGGTGATTATGTTTATTTATCAATAATTGAACTGCAGTTCTTATAAGAACCAGAAATGGTACGTACCTCATACAACCTTTTTTCGTGCTATTGTTTTGAAATGCAAATAATGCTTTATATTCTTCGCTTCATAGCGTGGTCATTTGATTAACGCTGACGAAATACCGCGCATTGGTTATAGAGTCATGAGTCGGGAAGGTGCGGGAGGGGGGGATACTAATATTGTTTTTCACAGCTTGAGGATCCATCGGCGGATTCTGCCGAATTGTTTGTTTCCGTGGAGCCCTTGTAAATCTAAAAGAAGGTGCATTCGTTTTGCAGAGGAGATGGAAGAGGAGAAGGAGGAAGAGCAAAGAGAAGGAGGAAGCATGAACATATATGACTCGGATCACACAGCCGAATCCCGTATTCCCTCCACAAAGCCCTCAGACAGAGTATAGGGTAACCACTCACTGGTCGTGCTCTCTCGCCTTCTTTGCCATGGAAACACCGCTAACTCCCTCCTGCCTCACGGTGGTCAACGAAACAGTAGTCTAGGTAGATCACATACCTGTTCACCTGGTGATTCATGTTGATACTTATTTTTGATACAGCCGCTGTTATGGGTTCTGTATTGCGCAATCTGTTATTTCGTTCGCAACTGTTTCATTTTTGTTTTCCTTAATAATCAGTCGTTTAGCACTATAACAGTAAGTATAATGGTTATACAGCATATACTTGAGAAAAAATCACTACTTATTATAGAAAGACAACAAAAGGAACTCAATTAATAGGTATTTTAATACTATCAATAACCTGACTATGTACAACCTACAAAGAGAAGAAACACGACGATGAACTTTCGAGTTGTTTTGGCGAAATTGATTATTGCAGGTGCTATATTTCCGTCTCGCTGACCAACATAGGATAAGCCCTGAGGTGATGAATTGATGTGCAGAGCTTCTAAACCAGGAAACAGTTCTCCAGCAGAGTACTCATTAAGAGTAAGCAAGTGGTAGGGACACATTACGTTACGTACCTAACCAGTTGCCCCTTACCTTTTGACGAGGCTCTGTTATGACTCTGTTTTCCTTGGTTTAGAGCCCTCTGTACAATCAGCCATACCTCAGGTCTTCTCTATAGTGTTGTCAGCGAGAACCGAGCACAGTAATATAGCACTTGGAATATCAATTTCGCGCAAAATACTCGAAATTCTTCCATCGCCGTAGTTTTCCTTCGTAGTCCAGCCGCTCGACCCCGACTTATCCCCATCAATGCACCGATGTAAACAAACGTGACGTAGTTATGGGTAGGTCCATTGCCCGGTAGACAGCACGCTATAGTAGCACCGAAAATCGCCCGCTTAACCCCTTCACGCTCAGATCTTTCCTTTGCTATATAAAATCGTCTGTTGTTAGCCATAAAATTACGAAAACTAACTTAATCCTTTCACGCACGGTGACGCGATCGCGTCAAAACGGGCCAGTCTGCAATCTGAGCTTTTGACGCGAATTGCGTCAAAAAACAGTTAAAAATTCGCCAAAAATAAAGTATTTATCAGAATTGCGTCAAAATTTTCTGCGTCAAAGATCCAACCTAGACCTATAAAATAAACTAATTGTCAACTCTCTCGTGTGAGTGGATGTGAAATGATCAGGGTTTGTGTGTCAGTTTCCACTCAGCAGGCAGCCTGTGCGCGCGTATTGTCGTCCCTTTAAAACGTGTCCCGAGCTGGCCATAATGGCCATATGAAAATTATAATGGTAGCGTTGGAATCCTCATAAAAATCCGCTTTTATTGGCATATAAACCATAAAAAGCTGACTCAGGAAGTTTCGAGCTACGAAGTGGTGAACGTAAGTATTTCTTATTTCTTTTTACTCAATATTTTTTCGGAGTCGGTAATTTCCGCTATTTATTTTCATTTCTTGTTATTTTTTTCTTTCATAAGGCAGCATAATCTCTTGCAAAACCAATGATATATAATAATGCCAGGAAAAAAGAATACACGTTGGTGAAATTGATAACATAAAAAAATAATTCGCCGCACAGTCTGGCCATTTCGCGGGGCCCCTTAGGGAGCATAAGACGGATGTTGCAGTCGACGGAAAAACTTATTAAACTTTTCGTGCGTGAAAGGGTTAATATACCAAATTAGTTAGTCAACAAGGATACTAAACAGGTCATATCTATAAAATATTGTTTATTTTCATTAAAATTGTCTAATGGTAGCTAAATTACAATGGAAATTACGTTCTTGGCCTCAAGGGGTTAACGATGGCCCCAAAATGAAAACGGGAATGGGCCAATGCACTCAGTTTTTTCCCCTTCCCTTCTCGCTTCTCACCACATACCTACATACGTACATCCCATTCCAGCTGTACGGGGCGTTCTCCATCTCCGGGTCTCCTCCTAACTACACCTACAGTGGTCCCATGGTTGGAGTGTTTGATACAATGGCAAGACATCTGGGCTACTGGTGAGCTTCGTGGTTCTTTGCTACATATTGTCCTTCAGGCTCTAACACTGATCTGACGCCGCCTCTTTCCTCCTCTTCCTAATGAGATACTATTTTTTCTCTATTATTTTCATATCGCATTCTTATGATTTTCTTATTTATTCATCTAATATAATACAAACTATACAGATGAACACACACACACACACACACACACACACACACACACACACTGTTCAACACCTTAATAATCTAATGAGGACGAAGATAATGCAGATCAGAATGAGGTAATGGTCCTGTACGCTGAGCTGTGTACGTTGCCTCATTGCTCATCTTCATCTCTTTGGCCTCTGAGCCTGTTGTGGGTAAAAAATACTTCATCCCGATAACAAGAGTGACAGCAATGTTGTTCATTTAAGGACGATCCATGGCAACGCACTGCTCAGGGCAACACAATCAACAGTTGGACCTAGAGTACCTTGAATAACAGTACTGACAACTCGATTTATGGGTTCCAATAAGGGCCTCTCCAATAAGGGCCTCTCCAATAAGGGCCTCTCCAATAAGGGCCATCTCCGTTCACTCTAGATCCGCAGAAGCTCTCAAGGCATGACCCCGAAGTATATCATGCTATACATGTATACATGATATACTGTTATCTTCGGAAATGTTTGTTCTATAAGATTATCACATAAAACACAGTAAAACACATTAAGGGGACACCACACAGGTGATGCCAAAATTTCCCAGGCACCTTTTAGAGCCAAAATCTTATCTCCATCGTGTTTTTTGTGAGCTTTTACATTATCTGACCAAGTTTCATTACTATTGGATGTCTTTTTTTGTCTTTTTTTATGGAAATCTACTTAAAATCGAGAAATTATTTGTTTGATGATATATTTAGCTTAGGGTATTCTGTAAACATTCAACAATAAAGTTACGAAGGGAAATTCTCCTATCACTCCGAAAAAGGTTGATATTGCCACTGAAAATATGTAATATCTAGAATAAGAAAAACCTATAATACGAAAAATTCCAGAAATTCCGCCTGTCATTGTAATCAAAATCCGCTGCGTCATTTTACACATACGTATGCAAGTATAAAGTGTGCAAAATTTGATATCTGTATTACAAAAATGGCAGGAGGAGTAGACCGTGAGGGTAAAAAGAATGTGTTTTGAGAGAACAACGAATATACCTTATCTTATTGAATATCAAGTTACTTTAGTCTAACTTCTAATTTATCCATTGTCTAATGTATTGAGGTGATAGAAAACGTTCGTATACATTCCTATTTCATGGGAAAATAATTTCTTTCAATTTATACAAATAATTATGATGGTGATGCAGTCGCCAGGATGGGACGCGGGGGGGGTTAGAATTGGGGAGGCCAGGGAATGGGTAATATGGCTCCTATTTGCGTTTTAGAGCTACTACGTTGTAGTTCTAGGCCAAAAGAACAATTTTACAAATAATTATGATGGTGATGCGGAATCCAGGATGGGACGCGGGAGGGGGGGGGGGTGACATTGGAAAGAAAAATAAATACTACGTACGTTGTAGTTCTAGGCCAAAAGAACAATTTTAGCACAAAAATGAAAAATGTCACAATTGAGTGATTCTGGTCCTCAGTTGTGTGGCACGCTGTGGGACAACTTATAAGATGGAACATGTCAATAAAAGCAGAATTTTATTAGCTTTCCATTGATATATATTTCGTTTTCTGATAAATGAATTAGCGTATGAATGAATTAACATAAATTAGCGTTAAGTAAATAAATAAATAAATAAATGAAATATAAGTAAATAAATCGCCGCGCCGGCCGCTCTCTCTCTCTCTCTCTCTCTCTCTCTCTCTCTCTGTATATATATATATATATATATATATATATATATATATATATATATATATATATATATATATATAATATGAGAGAGAGAGAGAGAGAGAGAGAGAGAGAGAGAGAGAGAGAGAGAGAGAGAGAGAGAGAGAGAGAGAGAGAGAGAGAGAGAGAGAGAGAGAGAGAGAGAGAGAGAGAGAGAGAGAGAGAGATGTATGAGTGAAAGAGAGATGTGAGTGAAAGATATAGCCTATATATATATATATATATATATATATATATATATATATATATATATATATATATGTATATATATATATATATATATATATATATATATATATATATATATATATATATATATATATATATATATATATATATATTATATATATATATAATACAGAGCTGCCATGGGCACTAAATACATTGAATGTATTTAAATACTAAATACATGGGAGAAAAGTATTTAAATACTATATACTAAATGCATTTTACGAATGTATTTAAATACTAAATACTAAATACATTTGTAAATAGTACATTTCAAATACACACAAATTTTAACATGTCCGAAAAAAATGGATATCCTTAGGTAGGATTTCTTTATAGATTTTGGGTTCCCTTAAAAATTTCCTTCTCAGGCCTAAATTTCTTAATAATAAGGAAATTTGCTTGAAAGTGGAAACACTGGTTCACTGTAACATCAGGGTTGCCAGATAGTTGGGCGGGTTTATGGTCAAATTAACGGATAAAAAAGTATTTAAATTTTTATATTATGAGTATAAATTTATTTATTATGAATGTATTTAAATACTCATAAAAATATTTAAATACTGTATTTAAATACATAACAACCAATGTATTTATAAATACATTTCTAAATACACAAATGTATTTAAATACGTATTAAAATGCAAATGTATTTAAATACTGCCCAGCTCTGTATATATATTTAGGGTTGTCCATAAAATTAAATTTCTTTGAAAACTTTTGCCTAGTGAAGTTTTTCCCATTATTATATCCATATTATGTCTAAAGATATTTTTTACACAATTTTAGGAAGTTATCCTGAGGTCCCTCAAAGCCCCAGAACACAAGCACCGTAGTTTACCTTTAAACCGCACATTTATTTGCTATTCAACATATGATATAATTCAACATACTAGACACAGAAGAGTGACAAAGACATGGAATCTATACCATACAACTTAGTTTTTAATG
>JACEEZ010013848.1:20000-67500 GCA_016584305.1 Chionoecetes opilio
CGCGCTGTGGGTTCCGTCGTAGGACTTCCGACCAAAAAATGGTCTTAAAGTGTTTTGTGGCTTCCCTCCCTGTGGTAAGTGGTAACCAAGGATAGTACAAAGTACTCTATCCTTGGTGGTAACCCTGCCTACAATGCTTTCCTCCCACGCAGCTACTGGCTGGGGACATCGCCGGAGAGGGTGTACGGCAAGCCACTACCTAATGGCTCCTGGACAGGGCTGATGGGGATGCTCCAAAGAAGTGTGAGTTTGTATGTGTGTGTAAGGGACAAGGTACTCACTCGCACTGCTTGTCTGGTGCCGAGTTCAAATTTTCGTAATTTATAACATATTATCATTATTGTGATTAACACAAATATACATAAATGTTTTTCATTACGTGCAGCACGTGTGTATTGATCACTCTCACCCGTGTAGCCTACACATTAACTAAAACTACCACACACGTGCAGGAAGCTAACGTGACAGGGACGCTGCTCTCCGTCACATGGCTCAGGGCACAGGCGGTGGACTTCAGTGAGCCCATTGACATCGACGATTTCACAGCTCTGCATGCCAGGCCAGCCCTCACCTCCGACGTGGGGGGCTTCATACGGCCCTTCCCTTACCAGGTGTGTGTGCAGTGGCGTCACCAGGAAAAAAAATTTGGGGGGGCTTTAGCCCCGGGGTGGTGATGGGCGAGCGCAGCGAGCCTATCCAGCTGGGGGGTCGGGGGGTAATTTTGAAAATTAATCAGTTCCAGGGTAATTTTGAGGCCCAAAAAAGAGAAGAAAGTGGAATTAAGCTTTAATTACATGACACATAAATTAATAGAGTTATACCATGCATCATACCATAGTAACTAAATTTGATAATTTGAAGAAAATTTTTATTCTGTTTATACAAAATAATAAAATTGCCATTTTTCTCTCTCCACTAACAAACACAAAGGAATTGCACAATGTATGTTTCTGGTTTGTTTCTCAGTAAGGTTTTATCTTGATAATGAAAGAAAAAAATATAAATATAAACTTACAATAATTCAAGGTATTTACTTATTTCACAAAAACTGGTACATGGTACTGTAGTTTAAACAGTTACACAGTAAACATAATGTGGAAAATAAGGTTTTTGCTCGGCATGGAAAAATTGGAATAAATATTCCTTTTTTATTGTTTTTTGGGTAGCAGGCTATCTAGCACAATTTTGGGGCTGAGTCCTTGACTTGGGGGGCTAAGTCCCCTTAGCCCCCCCGCGGTGACGCCACTGTGTGTGTGTGTGTGTCAGAGGTGGGCACCGCAAACGAGAATCCACTTCCTAATTTTTTTGTATGTCCTCTTGTATATCCGAGTCAGTAGTCTCTCATTGTCTGTTTCTTCTATCTTAGTTATCAGCTTTTATAATTTTTTTTATTAAGTCTCCTCTTTTCTCTTCTCTGCTCAAGTGTTGGTAACTTTATTTCCTTCAACCTTTCCTCGTAAGAAAGTTCTTCTAGCTCAGTTTGTAGCCATTCTCTGTATCCTCTCCAACTTTTTCACATGCTTCTTTTTATATGGGGACCATACAATGGCAGCATATTCCATATTTGGTCAGATCATACTGTAGTACTAATTATCTTTCTCATCATATTTTTGTCCATGTACAATTGTACATGTAATGAAATGCCACTCTAATATTCTTCAACATCCTGTATGTATGTATGTATCTCCCAATATTTTCTCTATATGTTTTTCTGGTTGTAGTTTTTTTTGTAATATCACTCTTACTTCCTTTTCTTCATGAACCTTTGTAATTACTTCATTTCCCATTTTATATGGCCATTAATATCTCTTTTCGCTTTTTCCAATTTCCATCACATGACACTTGTTCACATTAAATTCCATTTCCCATCTTCTGCTTCATTCGTAGATCTTGTTCAGGTCATTTTATAGTGTATCACAATCTTTATAGCTTTTTATTTCTCTTAATGGTTTTGCATCTTTCGCAAACAAATTTATAACTTTTAATTTCATCATTCATGTCATTGATATAAATCATGAACATTATTGGTGCCAAGACTGATCCTTGTGGTACCTACCCCACTTTTCTCCATTCAGATTTTTCATCTTTTACTATTGTTCTCATTTCTCTTCCTCTCTGATAACTTTTCCATCCAGGTTTTGATCAATCCCTTTGATTCCTCTATATTTTTTTCCTTTCCAAAGTAGCCTCTCATGGGGAACCTATCAATGCCTTTTTTAGGATCTAGATACAGTAGAACCTCGTTTATCCGGCACCCGCGGGGGAAGCGCATGCCCGATAACTCATTTTGCCGTTTGTTTGAGAGTTACTCTTATGGAAATCGCCCAAAATCCTTTTTTTTTTTTTTTTTTTTTTTTTTTTTTTTCCCCCCCATCACAAGGAACCCCAAGGGCACACAAATGGGTAACCACAAAGCCCGGTAGTTGGCAGTCCCTATAAAGAAGACATGTAAAGAGAATAAAATAAAAAAGAGGGGTGAGCCAATTTAGTGAGGGAGGTTTCTGTTACTTATTTTGAAAAGATGTAAGTCATAAGAAAGTGGAAAAATAGAACAGGAAGAGAAGTTCCAGAGTTTTTTATCATGGAGAAACTAAAAACAAAAAAAAAAAAAAAAAAAGCCTGGTCGATTAGTGCCGTTTGTTTTGAGGCTGCCGTTGTTTTGATGCCGGTTGAAACTCGGTTCTTCCTGTTACACAAATTACCCAACTTATCCAGAGACATTTTTTAGCAATCTACTGGCACATTCCTTGGATATCCAAAAACAAGAAAAAAAAAAGAAGGGTGGTATCTCTTCGACCTTCGTCATCCAAAAAATAATATAAGCTCCTCCCACAACCAGTAGACCGGTTGGAGCCTATAGCTTTCGTAATGCTAATGGGCTGACAAATTCGGATAAAGGACGTACAAAACGTCCAAGCGAAATTCGCCTTTCTCCGCTAGACTGGAGAGCCTTGGAAATTCAATGAGATAAACTCCCTTTTCACACCTGGACCCAAAGGCCCATCCACCTGATGTGATTAGAAACAGACTGGTTGCAGAAGGTTGAGGTTAGGTTGAGCTTAGGTTAGGTTAAGGTTAGGCTAGGCTGAGGTTGAGGTTAGGTTAGGTCAGGTTGAGGTTAGGTTTGGTCCGGTCGAGGTTGACCTCGACCTCGACCTCGAACTTGATGTCAACCTCGACCTCGACTTCGAGGTTGACCTCGACCTCGAGGTAAACCTCGACCTCAACCTAACCTAACCAAACCAAACCTAAACCTAAACCAAACCTAAACCTAAACCTAACCTAACCTCAACCTAACCTTAACCTAACCTCAACCTTTCAAATCAAGGTTAGGTTAGGTTAGATTGAGGTCGAGGTCGACCTCGAGGTTGAACTCGAGGTCGAAGTTGACCTCGAGGTCGACCTAAACCTCGACCTCGACCTAACCAAACCTAACCTAACCTAACCTCAACCAAAGACTACTGTATGCAAAGACTACTGTATACTGGACTCCCTACTCGTGTCCAGCGCCAACCCGCCTATGACCAGTGGAGGCCGATCGGTAAGATAAAAAAGTGTTTCGAACATCACTCCCATTTCCCTTCCTATGGTTTATCAGTATAAATTATATTATGTTATCTTCGTAAATGTTTGTTCTATAATATTATCAAATAAAAACCAGTAAAATACACTAAAGAAATGCCATTATGAGAGAGTGAAAAAATATGCATCAACTTAATATTCACTTAAACTCTTCGCCATTTAATATTTTGCGAGTAAACTTTTTACACGAAATATATCAATAGAAGCGGAATGTTATTAGCTTTTCATTGATATATTTAGTTTTCTGATAAATGAATTAGAACTATACATAAATTAGCGTTTAAATTAACTAAATAAATAACATCATCAATCTGGTAGTTTTTCCGATTGATGTGGTTATTTATTTAGTTAACGCTAATTTATGCATAGTTCTAATTCATTTAATCTTGCCCCATCACTTTTCAAAGCTTGTATGGACTGAGTATTGGACAAGGTTGTAGTCAAAGTGATTGTGGATCATCCGTCGGCAACAACCAAGATCATGTCTTGTTTTTTGCACACGGATGCGTAATCTTTGCTGATCGCTGGAGGTCCCTGGTGATGGCTCTCGAGGCGCTTGCACGAAGAGGCAAAGCCTTTGGGACTTGAGGTCTCCTGGCTCAAGACCAAGGTCCAGGTGGTTTGGAGACTTACTATATGAGCGTACAATCTGTTCATGCGAGTGTGAGGACAGTGAGATCTTGGAAAGTTTTACATACCTTGGTAGCACAGTCCCATAATGACGGCGGTCCACGTCAAGAAGTCTTACGGCGGTTGGCATAGCCCACGGTGGTTATGGACTCGCTCACGGATATTGGCAATGTCGGTACCTGTGGCAGAACAAAGAATCCGATCTTCAAGCTCTTGTGATCCCCTGTCTTACTCTATGGTTGTGAGACAGGACACTAAATAGTGACTTGAAGAGACGAATCAATGCCTTTGTAATAGTATCTTCCGCAGATCATGGGGTATCGCTGGGATGATTACGTGTCAAATCAAGCGATTGCACCGTGAGACTGATCGAGGCCATATTACCTGCATAGTTCCGTCACGCACTTCGGCTATATGGGCCATGTGGCCCGCTACCCTGAAACCTATCCTTCCCATCGGGTGTAATCTGTATAGAACATCCGGCGTGTAGGAGCCAAGGGGGCGCCCACAGGCTCGTGCTGGGGCAAGTCGAATGTTTTCCTTGTCGAGAGCCCTGCTTGTATGGGAAAGGAGCCTGCATGGTAACTCGTGCGTGGTGATCCCCCCGGAGTGGCGTCGTAGGGTGGGCGAGGCGACGCGCCCACCCGGCGTATGCCCCAATGATTGATTGATTATCTTTTCTTTTGCTTATTAATTTTTTCGTTTTAATTTCACTTTCTCTTGTAAATACAGTCTGTAAGCACTTATTCATCACCTCAGCCTGTTGTATGCATCTTCGTACACTATGCCTTCTACCCTTCAGTATCCTATTCCTCCTTGTTTTTCCTTTTCATTATATATCTATAGAAAATTTCGGTTCGTTCTTACATTTTTCTATTATATTTCTCTCATAGTTTACTTTCTTCTTACTCTCGTATTCTTAACATATTCATTTCTGTTTGTGTTTTCGAGGAGGGGTTCACCGAAAAGGAAGGCACCGCTCGGGGATCGCACCTGAGACCTTCCACTTTCCGGGTGGACATGCTACCGTTACACCACGGTCCGCCTCCTGTGGACAACCCACACTATCTCCCCCCTAAAGCCTGGGGCCAAGGGCCAGTCCTGGGGAATGTATTCGCTCTGGATCCTACCTCACTGCGCCATGGTTCGAGGTAGGGGTTCCCCGAAAAGTCGGCACCGCTCGGGGGATCGAACCAGATACCTTCCACTTGCCGGCGGACCATGCTACCGTTACACCAAGGTCGCCATCCGGTTTTACAACCACACAAGTTGTTTTGTACTGTCTCCCAAAGGTTGATACCCATCCTTTTTCCTTCAACTATTTCCATGTTTTTTCTCTTTCTAGTCTTGCTAATTCACATTTTTTCTGTAAACCATTCATTTTTTTTCTTTGTCTCTGATAACTAACCTTGGAACCTAATTATTTATTCCTTCGGTGGTAAATTCGGATGAACTCAGCCATTTTTTCTGGGTACTTCTTGTTTGCATGGAAATTACTCCATTCTGTCTCTCCGAAAAATGTTCTTAATCCATCAAAGTCTGCTTTTCCATAATTGTATCTTTCCTTCTTGTGTTCTTCTCTTCTACCCCTATTTTGGGGGGGGAGAAATCATTTACGTTCAAATTCAATAAGTACATGTCACTCGTTTTCCAGTGGCCTGATAATTTACTTTACTATTCACTTCCAGTTCTTTCGTCAATAGTAGATCTAGTTCTTGATGGTTCTTCGCTAACCTCTGAATCTTTGTATTCTCTTTAATCCACTGAGTCATAAGGTTATTCATTACAATTCCAACCAATTTACCACCCCATGCGTCTTCTCCTCCTTCAGTATACCATCTTCCCACAACGCTTTGCAGTTTAAAAATCTCCCATCAAAATATGTTCTACAATTTTCCATCGTATTCCTTAAACATTTGCTTGTGTCCCTCTTATCATGTCCCGTACTCTCTCTCCCCCAGGAATTTGTCTTAGGTGGGAAACGTATACGATTACTAAGTCCTCTTATTCTCCTTTTCATCACCAACTCTACCTTCAACAACCTCTGCCATTCCTTCTCCTTTTTCCACATTCCCTACTACCACATCCTTCCTTGTTAACAACATTCACCACCTCCCTTTTCTGATTTCCTGTTTCGACTCATACATTATATTGACCCTCCCCCACTGGCACCTCCTCAGAATCACTCAGCTTCGTTTTCTACTAAACCCAATATGTTCTGGTTTCTTGACTCTCAGGTTAAATCGTTTACTTCTTGTTAATGTTGACACTAGCCCATTTATATTTTTGTGTACGATACCCGTCCATCCTTTTCATTTTCCTTGTGAACGGTCTTCTCTTTACTCTTTCCTCTTTTAGATACACTTCTTCAGTTTTTGGTCTAAACTCTCCATAGAAATTTCTGTCTTTACTTCTTCCGTTCTCATAGTTTTTTTCTTTGGCTTCTTAAACAGTACACTCAATCTTGCTCTTTCTTCCTCATTCATATCTTTTCTTATCCATAATTTTTTTTATATTCTTCTGTCTTTGCCAGTTTCCATGCCTTTAGACAATATATCTAGTGCTGTAAGTTTGTTGACTAAACTACTTTCAGGGCGGCCCCTCCCTCCTCTATTTGGCTAACTATGTATCTCTTCCTATTCTTCTTCTATCTCTGTATTTTCTTCTACTACTTTAAATACTTTTCTTTTTGACACTTTTTTTTTCTTTCTTTTCTCTTATGTTTTTCGTGGGGGGCAAAGCACTTTTTTCTTTGTAACCAAAAATGATGACACATTTCTTTTGTCCACCGTATCTCGTTACTATATTTCCTTTTGTTTTGATTACTTTACTACTTCTTTGGTCAGATTTTCTTTCATTTTCTTGATCTTCTATATTTGACGTAAGCTTTCTGGTCCTTTTCTTTTTCTTCTCCATGTCTTTCTTTAATCTTTCTTACCTCTTGTGTCATTTTCCATTTCTTATGTACTGCATTATTTCCCTGGCATGCATTTTCACTAACTTTCCGGCGTCTTCCTTTATGATTGTTAGTTCATTCCACTCTATTTTTCAAATGTATTATCTTATTCAGTACGAACTACTTTCTTTTCCATCTTCTCTAGTTTTATCCATCATTCGTGTACTACATTTTCTAGCATAATGACGCTTCTCTGGTTCATCTGTAGCCCTAATAATAGTCTTTTCTTGTATAAACCGTCAAAGGGTCGTGGCGGGATCTTTCTTTTGTTTTACTTCGAATTATTTTTTTCACTTTTTAGGCTAATCATTTGGATACGAGACTATTTAACTGCATAGCTCTCACCTTAAGTACTCAAGGGGTACATGCCGCACAGCATGTGCGTGCGTGCGTGCACGACGCTCACTCAACCTTACAAGCTTCCATCACTCATTTCAACATAATGCCGCCATGAAGACAGATTAATACTTTATTATACTGTGCTGGCCTACCAACAGTCATCATCGCACTTCTCGACAGCTGTAATATATCCCGTGCACAAGAAGAGTGTCTGCCTTGAGCAACTGACGCACATTTCTCGGGAAAAGGTCCCCGCAACCCTATGGATCGCTCGCGGGATATTTGGCAATTGTCGGTACCTGTGCAGAAGGACAAGATCCGGATCTTCAAGCTGCTTGTGATCCCTGTCTTTCTCTATGGTTGTGAGACATGGACACTAAATAGTGACTTGAAGAGACGAATCAATGCCTTTGGTAATAAGTGTCTTCGCAGAATCATGGGGTATCGCTGGGATGATTACGTGTCAAATCAGCGATTGCACCGTGAGACTGAATCGAGGCCTATTACCTGCATAGTCCGTCAGCGCCAACTTCGGCTATATGGGCATGTGGCACGCTACCCTGAATCCGATCCTTCCCATCAGGTTGTATCTGTAAGAGACAATCCGGCGTGGAGGAGGCCAAGGGGGCGCCCACAAGGCTCGTGGCTGGGCAAGTCGATGTTTCTTGTCGAAGCTGCTTGGTATGGGAAGGGAGCCTGCATGGGAACTCGTGCGTGGTGACCCCGGGAGTGGCGTCGTAGGGTGGCGAGGCGACGCGCCCCCGGCATATGCCCCCAATGATTGATTGATTATATTTTCTTTTGCTATTATATTTTTTCGTTTTAATTTCACTTTCTCTTGTAAATACAGTCTGTAAGCACTTATTCATCACCTCAGCCTGTTGTAATGCATCTTCGTACACTATGCCTTCTACTTTCAGCTTATCTATTCCTTCCTTGTTTTTTCATTTTTCCATTTATATATCTATAGAAAGTTTCGGTTCGTTCTTACATTTTTCTATTATATTTCTCTCATAGTTACTTTCTTCTTCTCTTCGATTCTTACATATTCATTTCTAGTTGTGTTCGAGGTAGGGGGTTCACCGAAAAAGGCAGGCACCGCGCCGGGGACCGAACCCGAGACCTTCCACTTTCCGGGCGGACATGCTACCGTTACACCACGGTCGCCTCCTGGGGACAACCCACACATCTCCCCCCTAAAGCCCTGGGGCCAGGGCCAGTCTGGGGAATGTATATCGCTCTGGATCCTACTCACTGCGCCATGTTCGAGGTAGGGGGTTCACCGAAAAGGCAGGCACCGCTCGGGGATCGAACCCGAGACCTTCCACTTGCCGGGCGGACATGCTACCGTTACACCCAGGTCGCCATCCGGTGACAACCCACACAAGTTGTTTTGTACTTCTCCCAAAGGTTGATACCTCCTTTTTTCTTCCAACTATTCCCATGTTTTTTCTCTTTCTAGTCTTGCTAATTCACATTTTCTGTTAAACCATTCATTTTTTTTTCTTTTCTCTGATAACTATCCTTGGAACATAACTATTTATTCCTTCTGTGTAAATTCGGATGAACTCATTCCCATTTTTTCTGGGTACTCCTTGTTGCATGGAAAACTACTCCAGTCTGTCTCTCCGAAAAATGTTCTTAATCCATCAAAGTCTGCTTTTCATAATTGTATCTTTCTTCTGTTGTTCTTCTCTTCTCCCTCTTTTTTGCTATCATTTACTTCAAATTCAATAAGTAAATGGTCACTCTTTACAAGTGGGCACTGATAATTTACTTTACTAATTACTTCCAGTTCTTTCGTCAATAGTAGATCTAGTCTTGATGGTTCTTCGCTGCCTCTGAATCTTGTATTCTCTTTAATCCACTGAGTCATAATGTTATTCATTACCAAATCCAACAATGTACCACCCCATGAGTCTTCTCCTCCTTCAGTATACCATTCTTCCCAGCAAACTTCTTTGCAGTTAAAATCTCCCATCAAAATTATGTTCTCACAATTTTCCATCGTATTCTTTAAACATTTGCTTGTGTCTCTTATCATGTCTCCGTACTCTTCTCTCCCCCAGGAATTTGTCTTAGTGGAACGTATACGAGTACTAAGTCTCTTATTCTTCCTTTTTTCATCACCAACTCTACCTTCAACACCTCTGCCATACCTTCTCCTTTTTCCACATTTCCTACTACCACATCCTTCCTTGTTAACACCATTAAACCAACTTCCTTTTTCTGATTTCTGTTTCGCCTCCATACATTATATTGACCCTCCCCAACTGGCACATCCTCAGAATCACTCAGCTTCGTTTCTACTAAACCTAATATGTCTGGTTTCTTGACTCTCAGGTAATCGTTTACTTCTGTTAATGTTGACACTAGCCCATTTATATTTGTGTACGATACCCGCCATCCATTTTCATTTTCCTTTGAACTGTCTTCTCTACTCTTTCTCTTTTAGATACCACTTCTTCAGTTTTTGGTCTAAAACTCCTCCCATAAAATTTCTGTCTTTACTCTTTCCGTTCTCAATTAGTTTTTTTTTCTTTGGCTTCTTTAAACAGTACATTCAAACTGGCTCTTTCTTCCTCATTCATATCTTTTCTTATCCATATTTTTTTATATTCTTCTGTCTTTGCCAGTTTCCATGCCTTAGACAATATATCTAGTGCTGTAGTTTGTGACCTAAACTTAACTTTCAAGGGGCGGCCCCTCCCTCCTCATATTTGCCTAACCTATGTATCTCTTCTATTTCTTCTTCTATCTCCGTATTTTCTTCTACTACTTTAAATATTTCTTTTGACACTTTCTTTCTTTCTTTTCTCTTATGTTTTTCTTGGGCAGCACTTTTTCTTTGTAACCAAAAATGATGACATTTCTTTTTGTCCACCGTATCTCTTACTAAATTTTCCTTTTGTTTGATTACTTTGACTACTTCTTTGGTCAGATTTTTCTTTTCATTTTCTTGATCTTCTATTATTTGACGTAAGCTTTCTTGGTCTTTTTCTTTTTCTATCTTCCATGTCTTTCTTTAATCTTTCATTACCTCTTGTGTCATTTTCCATTTCTTATGTACTGCATTAATTTCTGCATGCATTTTCACTACCTTTCCGTCGTCTTCTTTATGATTTAGTTCATCCACTCTATTTTTCAAAATAGTATTATCTTATTCCAGTACGAACACTTTCTTTTCCATCTTCTCTAGTTTATCCATCATTTCGTGTACTACATTTTCTAGCATAATGACTCTTCTCTGGTTCATCTTTAGCCCTAATATGTCTTTTTCTTTGGTATAAAAGCCGTCAAAAGGGGTCATGGCGGGATCTTTCATCTTTGTTTACTTCGAATTTTTTTCTTCACTTTTTAGGCTAATCATTTGGAGACGAGACTATTTAACTGCATAGCTCTCACCTGTAAGTACTCAAGGGGTACATGCGCACGCATGTGCGTGCGTGCGTGCACGACTCTCACTCAACCTTCCAAGCTTCCATCACTCATTGTCAACATAATGCCGCCATGAAAGACAGATTAATACTTTATATACTGTGCTGTCTCCAACAGTCATCATCCAGCTTCTCGACAGCTGTATATATCCTTGCACAGAGAAGAGGTTCTGCCTTGAGCAACTGACCACATGTTCTCGGGAAAAAGGTCCCACAACCTAGAGATAAGTTGTACATCCTCCGGAACAGAATGCACTCGTAGTAAAACTTGGAGTTCTTTCGAATCAGCGGCTTCCTTGTTCTTTAGTTTGGCTACCTGGTGCAGGCAATGCTCAAGGGGTAAAACAAACAAGTCATGAGTAGGAGACATCCTCGCCATCCCAACCATGCAAACATACTTCTTACCGAGTTTCCTCTTTTGACTTCTCACAGACGTGGCTGTTGCTGCTGCTGAGCTCCGTAACCGCCTTCGTCACAACCCTGTTTGTCCTGCAGCGGCACCAGGGCCTTACCATACCGTCAAGGTAAGTTCGTGCCCTCAAGCCACCTTCCCTCAGATTCTGCCTAGGAACAATAAGCAGCATAGCCAGTCTTTCTCAAATGGGGGTAGCCAAAGTGAGTAGCCCTCCAATTGAGTTGTTCACGGTGGACCCTCCAACTGAGCAGCTTCACACCACTGGGTTACAGGCAGTGAATGCCAATCCTCCCATTGACGAAACCGCATCCTCTCTTGAAGAAGTCAGAGAGGCTGTAACAAAGTTGAGGGGTGGAAAAGCAGCTGGTGTCTGTAATATCAGTGCGGAACTCCTCAAAGCTGGGGTTGAGACCATGATCCGTGGGTTGCATGCTGTCCTGACTGCCGTGTGGCAAACAGGTACCATTCCCCCTGACTGGAAAAGGGGGCTGGTTGTCCCTATCTGGAAAGGGAAAGGGGACCGTCAGGACTGCAACAATTACCGCGGTGTTACACTGCTCAGCGTGCCAGGCATGGTGCTTGCCCATCTATTGCTGACATGGATCTGCAGTCATCTGCTGAAGCATCAGAGACCTCAGCAGTCGGGTTCACGCCTCGTAAGTCAACAACGGACCGTATCCTAGCACTTTGTGTCCTGGTGGAACGCCGATGTGAGTTTCGAAAGGGGATGCTTGCAGCCTTTGTTGATCTCAAGAAGGCGTTTGACTCAGTGCATCGTGAGTCACTCTGGGATCTTCTGCGACTTCGCGGGATTCCTGCAAGGACTATTGGTTTGATGACTGTTCTGTACTCTGGGACTGAGAGTGCTGTGAAGTGTGGGGAGGTGTATCCAGCTTCTTTCCTGTTAATACCGGAGTGAGGCAAGGGTGCATCCTTGTCTCATCACTTTTCAACACATGTATGGACTGGATATTGGGCGAAGTTGTAGATCAAGGTGTTTCTGGAGCATCCCTCGGCAACATCAAGATCACTGATCTTGTTTTTGTCGATGATGCAGTAATCTTTGCTGAGTCACTGGAGGTCCTGGTGATGGCTCTCATTCGCTGCACGAGGAGGCAAAGCCTTTGGGACTTGAGGTCTCTTGGCTCAAGACCAAGGTCCAGGTGTTTGGAGGCTTACTAGATGAAACAGTAGTCTGTTCATGCGTGCAGCAAGGACATTGAGATCTTGGAAAGTTTTACATACCTTGGTAGCGCAGTCCATAATGAAGGCGGGTCACGTCAAGAAGTCTTACGGCGGATTGGCATAGCCCACACGGTGTTATGGACTCTCTCAGCAGGAGTATTTGGCGTTGTCGGTACCTGCACAGAAGGACAAAGGTCCGGATCTTTAAGTCGCTTGTGATCCCTGTCTTACTCTATGGTTGTGAGACATGGACACTAAATAGCGACTTGAAGAGGGGAATCGATGCCTTTGGTAATAAATGTCTACGAAGAATCATGGGGTATCGCTGGATGATTAGTGTCAAATCAGTGATTGCACGCGTGACTGAATCGAGGCCTTTACCTGCATTGTCCGTCAGCGCCAACTTCGGCTATATGGCATGTGGCACGTACNAAAAAACTTCACCAACAACGCGAGGGCCCACTGTATTACTATTTAACAACTACCGTAAATCAATGCATGGACCTTTCACCCTTTAATCAGGACAGTCACCTCAATGTCTCCTGGATTGCATGGCAGAATTGTGGTGTTGTGAACAATGGCAGAAGAGATAACCAAGTGGGTGCAGAGATCAGGCTGGAGGGCAGTGACAGGCAGGAGTGGTGGGGGGCGATGGCCGTGGCAAGGGAGGTTGTAATAGCATAGTATCTTCTTACTGGATGTTGGTAACTCATCACCTGAAACAAAGTGAGAGTCAGGGGCAGTTCACCTAGAAGGTGCTACAATGACCCTAGCTGCACCTTTTCGATATTGAAAATGCTTCACAAAATCCATTATCTATATCTTAATTACCGTATCTTTCCACGTATAAGACACACTTTGCAAACGAAAAACTCATTTTTAAACAACCCTGCGTCCAATACACCCAAGGTCAATTTTTTTTTTGCCTCTCTAACGTACCTGACCGTACCCCTTTTTTTATATATAAAAAAAAGTGAAAACTGTAAAAAAAAAAAAAAAAAAATTCTATATAATGTGATGAGCAATTGCCTTAATGGCACCAAAGATGACACATATTGTTTATGGAAAAGTGAGTAAAATTTCAGAGCCTATTTTTAAGGAATTCGGTGATGTAAAAGAAGATTTTAAAAGTTTTCATATTAAATTACCATTGTTTTGACATGAATATGAAAGGAACCATCTGTTATCGACTTTATGGATTTTATCATAAGTTATAATACTGATTATGAAGTATGCTAAAGAACAATAAAAGATTATGCTGATGTTGAAAAATTGATAAATAATAACTGGATTTTTTTATCCCCCTAAATTTAGTCTTGAAAATAGAGGATCAGTATAAAAATAAATACATCGAAAAATGTGATAATTACATGTGCCAGCGAGGTCTTTCCATTCATCACTTCAGACACTACACTTGGCATCATTCCCTCACCCAAACTATTGAGAAGCATAAAACTGACAATGCCAAAATCATTCATTTCCTTCACTGTCTACTCTATATTTCTTTCCAAAATTAGTCATTTTTTCTTATCTTTACCAGAGTGCTGCCAGCAAAGGGAAGAGAGGGAAAAAATTATTTACGAAAAGATATACCGTATTTTACGGATTATAAAACGCACTTTTTTCCACAAAAAATACCCTGAAAAACACTCGTGCGTCTTCCAAGACGAATGTTGTAGGAGGTTAGCTTAGATAG
The DNA here is from genome assembly GCA_016584305.1 of Chionoecetes opilio. NCBI lineage: Eukaryota > Metazoa > Arthropoda > Malacostraca > Decapoda > Majidae > Chionoecetes > Chionoecetes opilio. Next base: position 34,241 of record JACEEZ010013848.1, read on the forward strand.
CTATTCAATTCAGTCTCTTTTATGATGTAACCTCAGTACATACCTGTTAAGAAAATTTAGAATACCATAAGACATTCAAATCAACTACCAATCTGTCCTCACCCTGTGATGTTTACACGGTACTGGTGGGGGAGCCTTTCCACCCCGGCAGATTGGCCCCAACAGCCATTGCGTGTATAAGAACTTTGTTACATTAGATGAAAATTTGTATACTTATGTATATGCAGCCACCACAAATACTACACGCATACAGGAAAATTCAAACAATACATGGTGAGGCACAGGAAGCAGGCAACGTAGTGAGGCACGGGAGGGCGTGAGAGGTGTTTACACTCAAGACAACAAAGCCAGACTCAGCTGATCGGCACGCCAGGCAGGCACGCAGCTGTGCACCGTTGCGGTAGGGTTTTTCACTCACGCTGTCCGACCTGCGTGTACAGTACCCTCCCGAGTTTCACTCTATGCGAGTTTCGCGATCCTCGAGTTTCCCGCAGAGTCCTAAATTCTTACCATCTCGACTTTCGTGCATTATATCCCCGAGTTTCGCGCTGCTTCGTACACGTGTTTTTTTTTTTTTGGTGTGTGTGTATTTACCTAGTTGTATTTACCTAGTTGTAACATACAGGAAAAGAGCTATGCTCGTACTGTCCCGTCTCCGAATCTACTATTATCCAGTTTGCCTTTGTAGTCCTGAATACTTCTTGCATTAATCACTTTCGCATCAAGGTTGTTCCAGGCTTCTATGCTTCTATACGGGAAGCTGTATTTATTTTTGTCCCTCTTGCATGTTGTCCTTTTCAATTTCTTCTCATGACCTCTTGCACTTCTATCGTCCCACACAAACAGATCTTCTCTATCAATTTTTTCAAGACCCATTAGACGCTCTATACACTGCTATAAAAATCTCCCCTTTCTCTTCTTTTCTCAAGAGTTGGGAGTTTTAGTCTTGAAAGTCTTTCCTCATATGTTAAATCTCTCAGGCTTGGAGCCATTTTTGTGGCTGCTCTTTGTATTCTCTAAATCTTCCTTATATCCTTCTTTTTATGTGGTGACCAAATCACTGCCGCATATTCCAACCTTGGTCGAATCAAAGATGTTATCAATTTCTTAATCATCTCTTCATCCAGATATTTGAATGCCATTCTTATATTCCTCAGCAACTGATATGTATCTCCTGTGATCTTGTTTATATGCTTCTCAGGTGACACATTATCCGTAATCCACACTCCCAGATCTTTTTCGACCTTTGTTTTGATTATCCATTCATTTCCCATCGAATACTTTCCTCTCTGTCTCTTTTTGCTACTGCCCTATTCCATCACTTTACACTTTTTAGCATTAAAACTCCATTTCCCATAGTTTGACTCCATCTGAAAATCTTATCTAGATCCTTTTTGTAATCCTCACAGTCCTCTTTTACTTTCTACTTTTCTTAGTAATTTAGCATCATCAGGAATAAACTCGTATAACTGTTCACTCCCTCTGTCATATCATTTACATAGACCAAGAACATCACGGGGGCCATACTGATCCTTGAGGAACTCCACTTATCACACTGCACCATTCTGACTTCTGATCTTTTATTACTGTTCTCATCTCCTCTGTTGTTCAAAAAGTCTTCCATCCACTTCAGCAAAACCACCTTCAATCCTCCTACATGTTCTAGCTTCCAGAGCAGTCTCTTATGAGTACCTTGTCAAATGCCTTCTTTAGGTCCAAGTATATGCAATCGACCCACCCCTCTCTTTCCTGTGTCACATCGATCACTCTCGAGTAAAAGCTTAATAAATTTGTGTACATGACATTCCTCCTCTAAATCCAAACTGGCCACCTGCAAGTGTGTTTGTCTCTTCCAAATATTTCAACCATCTGTCCTTCACAATTTTTTCACACATTTTTGCCACTACACTTGTTAATGATACTGGCCTGTAATTTAGTGGTTCTTCTTTGTCACCTCCTTTGTGAATTGGCATAATATTTGCTCTTTTCCAATCAAGCGGGACTCTGCTCTCCTTGAGTGAACTCTCAATTACACTATGTAACTTTCCTGCTAGTTGGTTACTGCACTCTTTCATTATCCAGTTCAACACTCCATCTGGACCCGGGGCTTTTCTCATATCTTGACTTTCCATTAGCCTTTTTACTTCTATTACGTCTACTTTTATGTCTTCCATTATATTTTCTTTTGCTATTATATTTTTCTTTTTAAATTCACTTTCTCTTGTAAATACAGTCTGTAAGCACTTATTCATTACCTCGGCCTGTTGTAATGCATCTTTGTACACTATGCCTTCTACCTTCAGCTTATCTATTCCTTCCTTGTTTTTCATTTTTCCATTTATATATCTATAGAAAAGTTTCGGTTCATTCTTACATTTTTCTATTATATTCCTCTCATAGTTACTTTCTTCTTCTCTTCGGATTCTTACATATTCATTTCTAGTTGTTTTGTACTTCTCCCCAAGGTTGCTGCCACCTTTTTTCCTCCAACTATTCCATGTTTTTTCTCTTTCTAGTCTTGCTAATTCACATTTTCTGTTAAACCAATCATTCTTTTTCTTTTCTCTGATAACTATCCTTGGAACATAACTATTTATTCCTTCGGTGTAAATTCGGATGAACTCATCCCAATTTTTCTGGGTACTCCTTGTTGCATGGAAACTACTCCAGTCTGTCTCTCCGAAGAATGTTCTTAATCCGTCAAAGTCTGCTTTTCCATAATAGTATCTTCCTTTCTTGTGTTCTTCTTTTCTCCCCTCTTTTTTGCTATCATTTACTTCAAATTCAAAAGTACATGGTCACTCTTTCCAAGTGGGCACTGATACTTTACTTTAGTAATTACTTCCAGTTCTTTCGTCAATAGTAGGTCTAGTCTTGATGGTTCTTTGCTAACTCTGAATCTTGTATTCTCTTTAATCCACTGAGTCATAATGTTATTCATTACCAGATCCAACAATGTACCACCCCATGAGTCTTCTCCTCCTTCAGTATACCATTCTTCCCAGCAAACTTCTTTGCAGTTAAAATCTCCCATCAAAATTATGTTCTCACAATTTTCCATCGTATTCTTTAAACATTTGCTTGTGTCTCTTATCATGTCTCCGTACTCTTCTCTCCCCCAGGAATTTGTCTTAGGTGGAACGTATACGAGTACTAAGTCTCTTATTCTTCCTTTTTTCATCACCAACTCTACCTTCAACACCTCTGCCATACCTTCTCCTTTTTCCACATTTCCTACTACCACATCCTTCCGTGTTAAGACCATTACACCACCTCCCTTTTTCTGATTTCTGTTTCTCCTCCATACATTATATTGACCCTCCCCAACTGGCACATCCTCAGACTCACTCAGCTTCGTTTCTACTAAACCCAATATGTCTGGTTTCTTGGCTCTCAGGTGTGTGTGTGTGTGTGTGTGTGTGTGTGCGTATGTGCCTACGGAGCCGTTAAGCAGTGGCCTCCAGGGGTGGGATGATGGGCCCTGGAGGTTCACTTGAGGGCTGTAATGGTTGGCCCTCGCCCGTGGTGGGGCAGACAGAATTTCTATCATGGAGGTAGTATGGGTGGAGACGCCCTGAGCCGCGCGGGTTGAAGTCAGTGAACTGTCAGTCAGCCATCTTGTTGTGGGCTAAGGCAGCCCATAACTCTACTGCCAAGTAGAGATAAATCATCCCATGGAAGTATTTTGAGACTCCTGGGAGTAACGTCGGTCCATTCTAAGGTGCACATAGTATATGGGTTTTTCTTTCCCATTATTATTTTCATTATGCAAATTAAACTGATCTCATAACATGGTATATCAATATATGTTATGTCACTCGGGTTTGTGTGTATAAGTTTTGCTACGTTGGGATGCATCATGTAGGTAGTATGGGAGTACTACAATACCAGCTGCCGAAGGAGTGTTCGTCAGCTGGCGGTTTATAATTTGAAGAGTCTTGATGGGAACAAGGCCAAGAAAGACAGGTCGGCCCACCAGTCGTCCCTAGGGAATTTTGTCCACGTGAACACTTTAATAATTAATGGGAGGGACATGCTGACATCACCTAGAATAGAGGGACAGTGATGAAGTGCACTTTTAAGGGTTGAGTTTTTATGTGGAGGGAAATAGACGAGCAGCACTTCGCTACGCCAACAGTACTACTTTGACTTCCACGGCAGGAGTGTCGCTCCTTGTGTGTTGTGCTATGGTGAATAGTTGTGTTGCATTTGGGTGCAATGAAAGAGCGAACAAAACATCTGACCCATCCATTACATTTCACCAGTAAGTTATTAATTTGTTGTTTTCTAAAATTATGTTTCAAACAAACGTGCATGTATTTGATAAACAAATACAATGACCTTGTTAAAAAAGTGTGATAACTACTGCACCACTGGGTTGGCAATTGTGTTACTGATAGTAATAATAGTGGTGGCAGCTGTAGTAATAGTATATAAGTGTTAGCGATTGTGTTCGTAGGGTTTATATTAATAATTGCGGGATGCTGAGAACCAAAATGTACACTTCCCTCCTTCCTTTTCCTTTCCCCTACTGATTGATCTAAGTGCTAGGAACATCAGAAGTATAATTTCACACACCGTGATATCATTAAGTGCAAACAGTGTAAAAAGTGAAAAGAAAGAGTGGGTATCTCAGTCAGCCAGTGCGTGACATTGCCCACAGCAGTGTGGCGGACGGGGGAGAAAAGTGGCTTCACCAAACAACACAGGCCGCGCGGCTCAGGGCGTCTCCACCTCATACTACCTCCATGATTTCTATAGTGACGCCTGTAATTAGAGGCTCATGCCGCTCCCGTTCCTTACTTATTTACCACGAAATACTCATTTATAAGTGATTAACCATGACGTGTGTGGTACTGTGGTTTCTGGAGGTACTGGAGGAGACAGGAGAGAAGAGAGGAAGGCATTGTGAGTGTTATTGCCATATAACACTGTCACACAACCATCAGCTGATGCCATCACTCACTCAGACCAAAACAAATGAAAATGTTTTAGTATCCCAGGTGAAATAGACAAGGGAAGAGATGACAAATCTGTTAACAAAGGAGACAAAGTTTGAAGAGAACCTATGAAGCGATACTAAGCGTCAAAGGTCACAAGAAGAAGACGAATCGAGAGAGACAGAGATGGAAGTTTTTAACAAGATAATCCCTTCACCTGCCTTGTCATACATAAAAGCACACTAACATAAGACATAAAACGTGTACGGAGCTAGATCACTCAATGCCTTGCTCTTACTAACTAATCACTACACTAATGCTTTCCTCCCTTCTCTACGGTACCTCCAATGCCTTCCTCTCTTCTCTCCTGTCTCCTCCAGTACCTCCAGCAACCACAGTACCACACACGTCCTTGTTAATCACTTGCAAAGGAGTATTTTGTGGTAAATAAGTAAGGATCAGCGGGGGTGTGAGGTCAGGTGCTACTTATTCTGAGGTGTTACTTATTTTATACAACACCGGTTCAAAGGCCTGGCCTATGAAGAATAGGCCACCTGTAATATCAAGATCAAGATCAAGTATCGTTCGTAGGACAGAATACGTGTGTACAGAATACAGAACGCCAGACTAAAGGCCTCACCGACAGCATCCGCTGGGTGATTCCCATTCCAAACTCAAGCTCAAGCTCCTCTCCTCCCTACTCTTCCTCCTCCTCTCCTCTCCTCTACGTAGTGTTGGCCGAAGCCACCACCCCGGGAGGCGGGTCACAAACCCTTGGCTAACACCCGGTACCCATTCACTGCTGGGTGGACAGGGGCTTGGGGCATTTTCATGATATTGTTTTGGGAAAAGTGAGTATTATAAGCTGTAAAATACGGTAGGTACACCTTGCAACCGGACTAAATAAGCATTTTTACAGTGTTTTTCAATACCGATTTTCGCGATCCGCGAGTTTCGCACTATGCCTTGGGAAGAAAGCAAGCGCGAAACTCGGGAGGGTACTATACCTGTTTCAGCCAGCCAACATGACGATTTACTTATACTATGCATACAAGCTAGAAAACAAAAATGACCGATGAGCAGTGGCGTCACCAGGAAAAAAATTTGGGGGGGCTTTAGCCCCGGGGTGGTGATGGGCGAGCCGCAGGAGCCTATCCAGCTGGGGGTCGGGGGGTAATTTTGAAAATTAATCAGTTCCAGGGTAATTTTGAGGCTCAAAAAAAGAGAAGAAAGTGGAATTAAGCTTTAATTACATGACACATAAATTAATAGAGTTATACCATGCATCATACCATATTAACTAAATTTGATCATTTGAAGAAATTTTTTATTCTGTTTATACAAAATAATAAAATTGCCATTTTTCTCTCTCCACTAACAAACACAAAGGAATTGCACAATGTATGTTTTTGGTTTGTTTCTCAGTAAGGTTTTATCTTGATAATGAAAAAAATATATAAATATAAACTTACAATATATTCAAGGTATTTCCTTATTGCACAAAAACAGGTACATGTGATACTGTAGTTAAACAGAATAAAGTACATGATCATGATAAAGTAACATAAAAGCCGATTTAACCTGCCCTCCACTGCCTTACCCTGGCACCCCACTGCCTTAACCTGCATACCACTGTGTTAACCTGCCTCCCGTCCTGTGTTACCCTGCCTCCCGTCCTGTGTTACCCTGCCTCCCGTCCTGTGTTACCCTGCCTCCCACTGCCTTACCCTGGCTCCCACTGCCTTAACCTGCCTCCCATCCTGTGTTAACCTGCCTCCCACTGCCTTACCCTGGCTCCCACTGCCTTAACCTGTCTCCCATCCTGTGTTAACCTGCCTCCCGTCCTGTGTTACCCTGCCACCCACTGCCTTACAATGGCTCCCACTGCCTTAACCTGCCTCCCGTCCTGTGTTAACCTGCCTCCCGTCCTGTGTTACCCTGCCACCCACTGCCTTTACCTGCCTCCCACTGTGTTAACCTGCCTCCCGTCCTGTGTTGCCCTGCCTCCCACTGCCTTACCCTGGCTCCCACTGCCTTTACCTGCCTACCACTGTGTTAACATGCCTCCCGTCCTGTGTTACCCTGCCTCCCACTGCCTTACCCTGGCTCCCACTGCCTTACCCTGGCTCCCACTGCCTTAACCTGCCTACCACTGTGTTAACCTGCCAAGGTTAATTTCAAGGTTTTGTTAGCAAACATATTTCAACATTTAAATGAAAACATCAAACCAATTTTTTCTATAAAAGTGTGAAAAATAAGGTTTTGCTCTGGCATGGAAAATTGGATAAATATTCCTTTTTATTGTTTTTGGGTAGCAGGCTACTAGCAGCAATTTTGGGGGGCTGAGTCCTTGACTTGGGGGGGCTAAGTCCCCCTTAGCCCCCCCGCGTTGACGCCACTGCCGATGAGCAGTGCTGAATGAAGATAATGAATAGGAGTTTTTCTTGTGGAAAATGACTGTATATCGACAACAGGGTTTTTTTTTTTTTTTTTTTTGAAAATTTTTTCAAAATCAGGTGTTGAGTCTTTAGATAAANGGTGGTTGACTTTCTTCGGGGCATACGCGAAACTCGCGATCACGAACTCTGGTATTAAAAACACTGTTAAATTCTTATTTAGTCGGGTTTTTTTTTTTTTTGTGTGTGTGTTGTGGGGTGTGTGTGTGTGTGTGTGTGTTGTGGTGGTGTGTGTTGTGTTGTGTGGTGTTGTGGTGTGGTTTGTGTGTATGTGTTGTGTGGTGGCGTGCGTCGTGCGTGCATGCGTGCGCGCCTACAGCGCCGTTAGGCAGTGACCACCAGGTTGGGATGGTAGGCCCTGGAGGTTAACTTGAGGCTGTGTACCTACCCTTTATTTTACAAGCTTATAAGACTCACTTTTCCCCCCCAAAAAATATCCTGAAAATGCCCCAAGCCCCTGTCCCCCAGCAGTGAATGGGTACTGGTGTTGGGCCTAGGGTTTGTGACCCGCCTCCCGGGGTTTGGTGGCTTCGGCCAACACTACGTAGAGAAAGGGAGGGGGGAGAGGAAGCTTGAGATTGAGCTTGAGTTGGAAGTCACCCAGCGGATGCTGTTTTGGTCTGAGTGGTGAGCTTGACCCATATCTGTCAGCTGATGGTTGTGTGACAGTGTTATACGGCAATAACACTGCCCACAATGCCTTCCTCTCTTCTCTCCTTCCCTCCCCCCAGTACCTCCAGAAACCACAGTACCACACACGTCATGGTTAATCACTTAAAAAGGGAGTATTTTGTGGTAAATAGTAAGAGCGGCGGGGGTGTGGGTTTAAAGTGCTACTTATTTCGAGGTTTTACCTATCTTATGCGACACTGGCTGCTCCTGTAAGAAAAACACAAACAATGGAAAAAAACAAAGCAAAACTACAAGCTATACAAAAGCCTTATAATACTATACTAAGCAGGAAGGAAGGAAACGTGTCCTGTAAGTCTCTTATGGGAGGCAGTAGCAGAGTGGTTAGCGTCAAGATATATGTCAAGCTCGAGTACAGTTTTGACAGACCCTACAAAGTGATACTAAAGCAGAAAAGGTCACAAGAAAAAAGAAGAAGTCTCCGGGGTGGCGTTCTCGGTGATCCGAGTTCGATCCTTGATGAGGCTGTAAAACCCCACTTAAAAATCTTTCTCTGCATGTTGAGTGGCCTAAGAACACCCACACGCTGCCCTTAACTCTACCTTCAATTGCGAGTGCATCTGAGGACACAGGGGGGCGGCATGAGCTCTAATCACAGGCGTCACTAAAAGAAATTCTGTTGCACCACCATGGACAAGGGCCACATCACAGCCCTCAAGTTACCTCCAGGGCCTACATCCCACTCCTGGAGGTCACTGCCTAACGCGCTGTAGGAACACACACACACACCAAAAAAAAAAAAACGCGAAACTCGGGGTAAATTTTGGCGAAAGTCGGGATGGTAAGAATTTAGGACTCGCGCGAACTCGAGGATCGCGAAACTCGCATAGCGTGAAACTCGGAGGGTATTTTATGCTTCTATACGGGAACTGTATTTTTTTTATATCCCTCTTGCATGTTGTCCTTTTAAATTTTTCTTCTCATGACCTTTTGTACTTCTGTCGTCCCACACAAACAGATAATTTCTATCAATTTTTTCCAGACCCATTGATGCTCTATACACTGCTATAAAATCTCCCCTTTTTCTTCTTTTCTAAAGTGTTGGGAGTTTTAGTCTTGAAAGTCTTTTTTCATATGTTAAATCTCTCAGGCTTGGAGCCATTTTTGTGGCTGCTCTTTGTATTCTCTCAATCTTCCTTATATCCTTCTTTTTATGTGGTGACCAAATCACTGCCGCATATTCCAACCTTGGTTGAATCAGAGATGTTATCAATTTCTTGATCATCTCTTCATCCAGATATTTGAATGCCATTCTTATATTCCTCAGCAACTGGTATGTATCTCCTGTGATCTTGTTTATATGCTTCTCTGGTGACAATATGTCCTTAATCCATACTCCTAGATCTTTTTCGACCTTTGTTTTGATTATCCATTAATTTCCCATCGAATACTTTCCTCTCTGTCTTTTTGCTACTGCCCATTTCCATCACTTTACACTTTTTGGCATTAAACTCCATTTCCCATATTTGACTCCATCTGAAAATCTTATCTAGATCCTTTTGTAAATCCTCACAGTCCTTTTTACTTTCTACTTTTCTTAGTAATAATTAGTCACTTCATCATCAGCGAATAAACTCATATAACTGTTTACTCCTTCTGCCATATCATTTACATAGACCAAGAACATCACTGGGGCCAATACTGAACCTTGAGGAACTCCACTTATCACACTGCACCATTCTGACTTTTGATCTTTTATTACTGTTCTCATCTCTCTGTTGCTCAAAAAGTCTTCCATCCCATTCAGCAAACCACCCTTCAAACCTCCTACATGTTTTTCTTCCCGAGCATCTCTTATGAGGTACCTTGTCAAATGCTTTCTTTAGGTCCAAGTAAATGCAATCGACCCCACCCCTCTCTTTCCTGTGTCACATCGATCACTCTCGAGTAAAGCTCAATAAATTTTTTTGTACATGACATTCCTCCTCTAAATCTTAAAATGGCCACCTGCAAGTGGTTTGTCTCTTCCAATTTTTCAACCATCTGTCGTTCACAATTTTTTCACACATTTTTGCCACTACACTTGTTAATGATACTGGCCTGTAATTTAGTGGTTTCTTCTTTGTCCAAATCCTTTGTGAATTGGCACAATATTTGCTCTTTTCCAAATCAAGCGGGACTCTGCTCTCCTTGATTTAACTCTCAATTACCTATGTAATTTTCCTGCTAGTTGGTTACTGCATTCTTTTATTATCCGTTCGACACTCCATCTGGACCCGGGGCTTTTCTCACACTTGACTTTCCATTAGCCTTTTTACTTCTATTACGTCTACTTATGTCTTCCATTATATTTTCTTTTGCTATTATATTTTTCGTTTTAAAATTTACTTTCTCTTGTAAATACAGTCTGTAAGCACTTATTCATCACCTCGGCCTGTTGTAATGCTCTTCATACACTATGCCTTCTACCTTCAGCTTATCTATTCCTTCCTTGTTTTTCATTTTTCCAATTAATATATCTATAGAAAAGTTTCGGTTCATTCTTACATTTTTCTATTATATTCCTCTCATAGTTACTTTCTTCTTCTCTTCGGATTCTTACATGCTCATTTCTAGTTGTTTTGTACTTCTCCCAAAGGTTGCTGCCACCTTTTTTCCTCCAACTATTCCATGTTTTTTCTCTTTGTGTGTGTGTGTGTGTGCCTACAGCGCCGTTAGGCCGTGAGCTCCAGAGGTGGGATGGTAGGCCCTGGAGATTCACTTGAGGGCTGTGATGGTTAGCCCTCACCCGTGATGACGCAGACATAATTTCTATAGTGATGCCTGTGATTAGAGGCTCATGCCACCCCCTGTGTCCTCTGATGCCCTCACAATCGAAGATAGAGTTAATGGGCAGCGTGTGGGTGTTCTTAGGCCACTTGACGGTGCAGAGAAAGATTTTAAGTGGATTTTACAGCCCTCATCAAGGATAATTAAATAATATAGGTAACACCTCCAAATAAGTAGCACGTTTAAACCTTACACCACTGCCGTTCCTTACTTATTTACCACAAAATATTCCTTTGTAAGTGATTAACCATGACGTGTGTGGTACTGTGGTTTCTGGAGGTACTGGAGGAGACAGGAGAGAAGAGAGGAAGGCATTGTGAGAGTTATTGCCGCATAACACTGTCACACAACCATCAGCTGACGCCCTCACTCACTCAGACCAAAACAAATGAAAATGTTTTAGTATACCAGGTGAAATAGACAATGGAAGAGTTGACAAATCTGTTAACAAAGGAGACAAAGTTTGGAGAGAACCTATGAAGCGATACTAAGCGTCAAAGGTCACAAGAAGAAGACGAATCGAGAGAGACAGATGGAAGTTTTTAACAAGATAATCCCTTCACCTGCCTTGTCATACATAAAAGCACACTAACATAGACATAAAACAAGTACAGAGCTAGATTACTCAATGCCTTGCTCTTACTAACTAATCACTACACTAATGCTTTCCTCCCTTCTCTACGGTACCTCCAATGCCTTCCTCTCTTCTCTCCTGTCTCCTCCAGTACCTCCAGCAACCACAGTACCACACAAGTCTTTGTTAATCACTTACAAAGGAGTATTTTGTGGTAAATAAGTAAGGATCGGCGGGGGTGTGAGGTCAGGTGCTACTTATTTCGAGGTGTTACTTATTTTATGCAACACCGGTTCAAAGGCCTGGCCTATGAAGAATAGGCCACCTGTAATATCAAGATCAAGATCAAGTATCGTTCGTAGGACAAGAATACGTGTGTGGGAGAACGTCGGACTAAAGTAAAGGTTTCACCGACAGCATCCGCTGGGTGACTCCCAACTCAAGCTCAAGCTCCTCTCCTCCCTCCCATGTGAAGTCTTCTTGTTCACGAGGTCATAGCAGGACCCACACTTGTGAATGTTTAAGACCGAACGTGCCAAGTAACCGGCCAGGTGAACAATGGCTTGCTCGGTACTGACCCTTCGGCCAGATCCTCACGTTCGGCACGAACAGCTACATTCACCAGATCTTGGATTACTTTGCCATACTTTTGCTACTGTCTCGCCTCTTCCATCTTAGTGGTCACTGCTCCCAGACTGTAACCAGACAGCCAAACCAAGCTTCATGCTCTGATGACTGCCTCACCCTCCATGAACTGGCCGACACTGGCCCAGTAGTTTCCATCGGCCAGCTTCGAAGATGAAAAGTGGCCCTCGATCTTGTCGAACTGGACCTTGCCGAAAAGGACGTACTCAAGCAGATCCCCGTGCCTGTTGAGCAAGTAGTTGGCCAGCCCGACGAGACCTCTGCAGGTGTGGATGAGACTGCCTGAGGGTGTCCGTGGACATCTTAAAACCTTTCTCTTTCTGTTCTAGCCATGTGCGCATCATCGTCTGAAACTGTTAAAGATAGTTCAGCCCTGCCTTCTCCTGCTTGATAACTGGTTTGCAGGTGGGGTCGTTCAGCCTGATGTGGGCGTAGGCGGACTTGATGTTGACGATGTCGAACCACCTTCGCACTAGTCGGAGAAACTCTGTGGTGTCCTTGAAGAGGACTCTGGAAGTAGAAAATAGTCTTATAGGCCAAAAACTATAATTTACTTGCATGCAAATACAGACATGCCCTCGGTTTTTTAACATAATTAGTTCCCAAAAGTTGTTCTAAAACTGAATTGTTCTAAAACCGAAACACATTTTTCCATAAGAAACAATATAAAATGGATTAATCCATTCCTGACCCCCAAAATAAAGACTATTTAAAAAACTTTTTAGCTGTACAGTCAAACCTTGATATAACGGACTAAAGGGGGGGAGGAGTGGTCCGTTAAAGCCGATTGTCCGTTATAGCGAGGGTATTTTTCAAAGGGTGGAAAAATATATGAAAAAAAACGGAAAAATTGTGAAATAAATGAGAAATAATCACAAACACAACCAGACTGTAGCTATGTTGGGAGGTAAACAGTGACGCACTACATGCTGAATTTGGTCCGCTCCTACACGTGAAATAAATGAGAAATAATCACAAACACAACCAGACCGTGTAGCTAGTCAAGCTTAAGCTCTAGTGAAAGGTAAACAAATTACTACGAGCCAGATTCAGCCGTGGCTTCCAAAGGTATTGCTTATTATCATGACTAATGCTCATTATTATATATATTATATGGTTGTGAAGTGCAGTTCTATACACATGTCACTATTTAGGTCAGTGTACCACTGCGTGTCACCTTAGATAAGGGTGACACCTTGGGTTAGGGTGTTGAGGTGACAGGGAGACGTAGCAGCGGCCACGCCATAACACTAATAGTCACTATTTTAAACAATACACACCTACCACTAAATCACTAGCAACACAGGCTCCTTCCTTATAATATTATATCTTAATATGTGATACATCAAAACTCCTTAAAACCCAAATATTCCAAAGTAAAATGAGAAAATAATACAATTATGTTGAGTTGACAATTCGAGCGGCGATAAGCGGTCTAATATGCAAAAAAAAAAAAAAAAAGAAAGTCACGCAAATGGAGTCCGTTACATTGAGGTCAGTTATATAGAGTTTTGACTGTATTTCATGCATAAAAATGCTTATAAATGCAATGCTATATGATAATATATATTATAACATTTTTTATTATAACATTTTTTTCGTTATAACTTTTTTTATTCTTTTACCGTCTTCTTTATAGGGACTGGCAACTAAGCGGGCTTTGTGTTACTTCTTTTTGTTGTGTCTTTGGCTAGTCCTTTGTGATATAAAAAATAAAAAATAAATAAAAAAAATAAAAAAATTGTTCGGCAACAGAGTTATCGTAAGGCAACCGGTGCAATTATGAGTTGGAAATTCTGTTCGTGAACCGATTTGTTCGAAAAGGGAGACGTTGGAAACCCGAGGTTTGACTGTAAACATATCATGCACACGATTTACAACTGCTTTGGGCCGAATGAATGCCTGATCTCCATGAACAACCAGAAAATGACTGAGGACAGAGAGCTATACCTGCATCAACCACATTACCAGGATGATTTGAATAAAAAGTTACTCAATAGACAATAATAGTGAGCTCAATCTGCCATCTGGTGGCCGTCAGGGAACCTCCTGTCAGTTCAGGACGTCGGGTCTCGGGTTGTCAGGCTTGACTTATTTTCCATTATTCCCTACCAAACCAGCTACAATTAAGTGTTGTCATGGTCAACATAGGCTTATGCAAAGACTACTCTATACTGGACTTGCTACTCATTTTGGGCTATTTCCAGTGGAGGCCAGTTTTGCGATTCCTGCCATTTTCGAACATCACTCCCTTTTCCCTTCCTAAGGTTTATCAGTATATATGATATACCGTTATCTTCGTAAATGTTTGTTCTATAATATTATCAAATAAAAATCAGTAAAATACACTAAAGAAATGCCATTATGAGAGAGTGAAGAAATATGCATGAACTTAATATTTACTCATACTCATACTTACTCATCGCCATTTAATATTTTGCGAGAAAACATTTTAGATAAAACAACAATAGAAGCAGATTTTCATTAGCTTTCCATTGATATATTTCGTTATCTGATAAATGAATCAGAACCATGCATACATTAGCGTTAACTAAAAAAATAACATCATCTATCGGGAAAATTACCCGATTGATGATGTTATTTATTTAGTTAACGCTAATTTATGCATGGTTCTAATTCATTTATCAGAAAACAAAATATATCAATGGAAAGCTAATAAAATTTCGCTTCTATTGATATGTTGCATGTAAAAAGTCTTCACGCAAAATATTAAATGGCGATGAGTTTAAGTGAATATAAGTTCATGCATATTTCTTCAGTCTCATAATAGAATTTCTTTAGTGTATTTTACAGTTTTTTATTTGATGATATTATACAACAAACATTTACGAAGATAACAGTATATAATTTATACTGATAAGCCATAGTCTACTGTATTCATGGAACACTTTTCTACTTGCTGATCCGATTGATGATGTTATTTGTTTAGTTAATGCTAATTTATGCATGGTTCTAATTCATTTATCAGAAAACGAAATATATCAATGGAAAGCTAATGAAAATCCGCTTCTATTGATATGTTTTATTTAAAATGTTTTCTCGCAAAATATTAAATGGCGAAGAGTTTAAGTAAATATTGAGGTCATGCATATTTCTTCACTCTCTCATAATGGCATTTCTTTAGTGTATTTTACTGTTTTTTATTTGATAATATTATAGAACAAACATTTACGCAGATAATGGTATATCATATATACTGATAAACCTTAGGAAGGGAAATGGGGGTGATGTTCTAAAATGGCAGGAATCGCAAAACTGGCCTCCACTGGTCATGGGCGGGTTGGCGCGGGGCACGAGTAGCAAGTCCAGTATAGAGTAGTCTTTGGCTTATGCAAAATGAAAATATACGAGTTTTACATTATTCATGGTGTTATAATGAGGATTGTTGGCAAAATAGAAGCATTCGACCACAGGTGTCCTACAACATTCTACTAAATACTGTAAAGGAATGCTTCAAGGCAGATGCATGGGTTAATATTACCTTCATGCATGCAAAGAGAAGATAATATTTACCCATACTCCCACCTTGAAGCATTTCCTCTACTGTATTTAGTTGAATGTTGTAGGACACGCGTGATTGAATGCTTCTATTTTGCCAACAATCCTCGTTATAACGCCATGAATAATGTAAAACTCATATATTTTCATTTTCCATAAGCCTATGTTGACCATGACAACACTTAATTGTAGCTGGTTTGGTAGGGAATAATGGAAAATAAATCAAGCCTGACACCCCGAGACCCGACGTCCTGAGCTGACGGGAGGTTCTCTGACGGCCACCAGATGGCAGATCGAGCTCACTGTTATTGTCTATTACACGTAACCTTTTACATTTCGAAGCATAATATGAAGATAAACTATTTATCGTACCTCCGAGTATGAGATGGGTGGGCAGAGAAGAGTCTTGAGTTCAGGAGTTCAGGAGGTTGAAGTACACGTTCTTGAACAAGTGCACTGTGTCGTACATGGTGTACACACAAGCGTCTGGGTCAGAACTGTACAGGTTCCTGATGTACTCAGGATGACGGCCATCACCACTGAACAAGTTGTGGAAGCTCTGGTTTGTGCGGTGACCGTCAGTAGTGACTGACACCACGGTGAACCCAATCTCTGTCAGCCTTCAGAACCTTCAGGAAGATGCCCTTGATGTCTTTGGTCGTGATCTGTGACATAGTGACCAGGTCCGCGTATCTGCCAAAGTGGAAGGTGCGCAAATACATAGGCCACGTGACATTAAAAACATTAACCGTGGACCACTGTACGTATTCCAGGAAAGCTCAGGATTTTAATTTTACGGACTATAGGGGTATTGTCTGTGTGAAAAGTGTACACAATTAACATACACATTGCAACAGTACCCTTACCTGCCAGCCACTGATGCAATGTGAGTGCAGAAGATGGTGCTATTGACACCGTCCTTGCTGTCGCCGTAGACTCGACCGCCGGCCAGCTCCACCACTCTAGCAGTGTACACCTGTAAATCATTAATTAAATTAATGTCACATGCATTTTCACAGCAATTAACAGTTAACATTTGTTCCACAAGTACAATACCCGCAAATAGAAATCGGACCTATCCCATAAGAAACCACTGTCTAGCGGTCCGAATTCTACTAGCGTATCCCGCCCTATGGTTTGAGGTAGAGTTGGCTGGCGATATCTAGTAACTCCTGGGCGGGTAGTGTGGGAGGTGTGTGGAACTCACGCTCAGTGCCGACCCAAACAGCAAGGGGAGACGTTAATGCTTTGGTATTCTCTGCCCCGTTTTCCCAATATTTTGACTTGAGCACTTTTTGCCCTTTAATTCTTTATATAGTCACTAAATATGGGTCGTGCACACATGACTAAAGAGGAGAAGGCTCGCATATCAGCCTGGAGGCAAGAAAAAGTGTCTATTAAAGAAATTTGTAGGCGTATTCGCCGAGCGAAGTCAACCGTAATGTTGCTGCTGGCTGCCGCTCGTGGGTCACCACCCAATGTTATTCCCCCAACAAAACCTTATCCTGGACGCCCACAGAAGACTTCCAAAGTTACAGATCGTCTTCTTGGAAGAGAACTACGTAAAAACCCTCATCTTACAGCTTCTCAGCTGAAAAAAAGTAATCCAACCCTGCTAAAAGACGCATCCATCCGCTGCATCCAACACCGTCTCCAGAGGGACCTCCAGCTTCCCTGCCGCCGTGCTGCACGCAAACCTCTACTGATGGATCGTATGAAGAAAGCTCGACTGGATTCTGCCAAGAAATACATCCACTGGACAGCTGACGACTGGAAGAAGGTCATGTGGTCATGTGGTCATCACATTCAAGTGCCAGTCTCCCTCGACTCCTTCCATCTTTGTTGCAAAGTTTACTTCAAACTCCTGTCTCTTGTTGGCC
Organism: Chionoecetes opilio; assembly: GCA_016584305.1. Classification (NCBI taxonomy): domain Eukaryota; kingdom Metazoa; phylum Arthropoda; class Malacostraca; order Decapoda; family Majidae; genus Chionoecetes; species Chionoecetes opilio. The sequence continues at coordinate 51,714 of JACEEZ010013848.1, forward strand.
TCTTTCAGCTTCCATAGTTTTATTCTTTTTACACCTTTTCTCTATACGTATTCTTTTAATCTTTTTTATTTTGAGGCCTACGCGTACCAACCTGTGCTGCGTCAAACAAGCCTCTCCAGGTATGGCCTTACAGTTTATGACTTGCACATCTGCTCTTTTCCTCATCAGCACCAAATCCAACTGTGTTTCTGCTCCACCACTTTTGTACAGTAAACTCTCCCTAATACGAACTTCGGATAATTTGACCTATTTCAGGCCCAGTTCGAATTTTTCAACAACTTTCCATAATCCGAACTGAAGTTCGAATTGTCGGAGTTTTCTGCAGCATCTTCTACCTCCTCTGTACCATCCACTTCGTCAACCAGCCTCCACATCTCCAACACATTAAGCACCTCAAGCACTGAAGACCTTACCTTACATATCCCCAGAGTGACACCACTGTTGCGTTCAGTAGCGGTCCCCCCCCCCCCCCGCACTCTCCCTACTGAATGATACTGAACGCTTTACAATACACATTGCTACCAAGATAGCAGCTGCCGAAACTTATCTCTATGGCAATTCTTTTTGTTGAAGAATATACTTGCTGATGGCTGTATTTGATGCAGAAGTTATAGCAGCAGGAAATTAAATATTAAGGAGGCAGGAAGAGGAGTCTTTCTTTGCCCTTTGTTTACATACATTATTGTGGTACGAGCTGGTAACTCGGTAGCGATCCACCTCCCAGGACTGTAGTGCAGGGGCTTGTGCTAGGCATACTTTATGCCTAAGTCACCGTGCGCCTCCGTGTGCACCCGTTCGCATTGCATTACTTAACGCAGCCCTTGCCTGAAGACGCTATCAGTGACGCCTGAGTGCTCAGTGTACAGTAGTACACTGCATCCTCATACAACACGGTTTTATGGGCGACACAGCACGCCGTGGTGTACGAAATCGTGTACGAATCATAGAAACCCATGTTATAATGTACTTATGGTGGACACCTCCGAAATTTTGTACTTTTTCCCCCATATTAACACATTGCAATACATACATTGGCTTTACAATAATCAATATATAGTAAACATACACTCATCTTAGTCCCTTACCTTAATTCTAATGGTGAGAGAAAGTTTGGAAAGAAATTTCTAAGAAAAAAAGAGAAAAATTAACAGATTTTCTACCGGTAGTAAAATCGGTAGTAAAATCTACCGATTTTCTCGGCAGGCGGTGGTCTTTCTGTTGCTCTGTTCCCATGTTATTTGGCGTATCGTACAACTTTTAGCTTGTATGCGATAATACGTATTAGTAAATAGTTTTGATGAATTCGCCATGGGTGATCATTTCCAGGACTGTAAAGAACTTTTGATACGTGTGTGACAGCCTGGTGGTAAATGATACATCAACACTACGATAGCAGACAATAGATGGCGCTGTTGGCGGCGCCAATCTGCTGAGCCTCCAGAGGCAGAACGTAAACATTACAGCGTGAGGACAGAATAGTGATTTGAATGTCTTATGGTATTTGAAATAGTTGTAACAGGTAAGTACTGAGGTACTGAGTACTGAGGAAGTACTCAAGTTGCTTGTTGTGCAGCACCGTGCAGTGCGGGTAAGGGCGGAATTGCCTTGCTTTCTGATCGCCAGATCGTGTTGTATGAATACAAATAGTGTTGTGCGGATTAAGTGGGTTGCTCAAACCCCCACTGTGTTGTACGAACCCGTGTTGTACGAGGATGCACTGTACTGCTTTTCAAGACTTCAGTATTAGCCATGTTTTAGTGAGTAGTACAAGCAAGTACTACAATCTGTGCTGTTTTAGCATGTTTTAGTAAGTTTTTATTGTGTGGAGGGGCTAGAGATAACCATCGGATAATTCAGACTTTCGGCTAATTCGACCCAGGTCTCCCCCCCAATTAGTTTGAATTAGAGAGGGTTTACTGTATGTAATTAGTTTTTCCCTGTTTTTCTTGAAATAGGTATTTAGTATCCTTAAGCCATTTCTACATCTAGTAAGAAACCCTGTGCCTCCCAAGTCTCCCTTCTTGACAAGACCATGTCTATGATCGAGGAGTACCTCGCTCAGCCTCAAGACATGACCCCTCTACCCCCTTCACAGACCACCATATCATTCCCACCTTTTTCAACCCTCAAAATCTCTGCTGAGATACATCATCTTCCCTCCCACCTTCCACCTACCAATTTTCCTACTTCTGAATCCCAGCTTCCCCCGTGTGCTCCTCCTCTTTCCCTTCCCTCTGATCACCTTATGTCCTCTCTTCCCTTTTCTCCTTCCTCTGATCATCCTGCTTTTGAGTCTCTTCTTGACTTCCCCCTATCTCCTGGCTATATACGTAACAGTCTCAACAACCCCCATCCCTAACCCCTCACCCCCCTGACCCTGCCACCTGTTCTTCGTCAATACACCTGATCCTCCTAACCTCTTTGCTCCGAAACGCTGCCATCCCAACTACCGTAAATTGCGGCGTACAAGTCGACCAGGCGTACAAGTCGACTTCAAGATTATGGGTTAGGCCTATACTTGCCGTATAAGTTGGCCCCAAAAATACGGTAGGCTACTACGGTAGGCCAAAGCTTAAATGTGGATAGGCTATGGCACGGTATACGGTAACCTGTCGCAAAAACACATAACACCACACCACTTATATGAAGACATGAATCTTTACTCTAGGTCTGCCTCTTTTTTTCACTTGAAAAACACCATAGTTCCCTGACAGTACCGCTACATACTGTATGTTATAGTTAAACACGGCAGTATGACTGGACTGCACTTACCGGTGCCCTCCGCCATTTGCATATGTGAAAAAACACCAGCCCGTTTAGTTGTCTGACTGGCCGCTTGGGTTCGTGGCGGACAGTGTTTACAAACTGTGTATTAGCTGTTGGAAACAGCCTATGGTTTTGTGTTGATATAAACTGAATTTTTATAATTATTTTATTATTTATATATTAATTTGTGTTAAATATGTTAAGAAAGTTCACCGAACACAAGTTTTAGTTGGAAATATTTGTGTAACCTGCAGGAGTTACGGTGTACAGCGATTGTTAGTAGTGCTGATCCACTTGTTTGCCACTCGGTGGTAAAGGTTCGCATTTTATCCTAGCCGTATAAGTCGACCCCTAATTTTGGAGAGATTTTTTCAGGCTCAAAGAGTCGACTTGTACGCTGCCATTTACGGTATCATCTCCCTCTAATATCTTCACACTGTCCTCCACTGGAATATTCGCTGCTTCCACTCCCACAAACCAAATCTTCGTCACCTTATTTCTTACTGTGAGCCTCAAGTTATATGCTTCCAAGAAACTGTTCTTACTTAACCCCCATGTCCTGATTCCTAATATAATTTTATCTCCTCTTCCTCTATCCTTGTCCACCAGAAAACAACCCATGTTTCTCCAAATGTCAACACTACTCCCTCTACCGAACTCCTTGTCTTGCGGATGTCCTCAAAGAATCACCCTGTTTCTCCTCAACTGATTTAATCTTCCTCCAACAGATACACAACCTTAATTTCATTTGACAATCCTGCTCTAACATTCCGTTCCTCTCCCCATCCCTCACCATTTCACTCTTTCTCTCTAACCCCTCCCTTTTTATGCTTTGCCATAGTGCCATATGACCGCTTATGTCTGGCACATTTCCCTTTTTAGCATTTCAATCAATCAATCCACAGTACGCAGCGGCCATTGCTCTTTGAACTCTCAGGTCTCTTACAAGAATGTTGTTCCTAATTGATTGTCTACCATTTCAGGTGTGGAGTACATCAAAATGTGTCTGGAGAAGAAATCCAGTGACTCTGAAGAAACATTTGACACCAACTCAGATGATGAAGACTTTTTTTCCTCAATCAAGCCTTCTCAACCTCCAGCATTGCAATTGCAAAAGATAAATCGGTACTTGGCGTGCCAAGGACCGATGGAAATGCTGAAGTCTTTTCCTACAGTAAGTGAAGTGTCACTTCAACTAAACACTCCACTACCTGCATCTGCTGCCTGCGAGCAATTATTTAGCTGTATGGGGCCCATATTCAGCCCCAAACGGTCAAGGTTGGATAGCCAAAATTTTGAAAATCAGTTGCTGATCAAACTTAATCAAAAGATATGCCAAGAATTATGTTAAATTCCTTTGTCTTTTATCCTTAATTTTTGTCTTAATATTCGCTGCTATAGTTTATAATTTTTATACAATCTCCGAGATGATAGACAATTTAATACTTTTACTACTCGAGTACTGATGAACAAGTTGTACTCAATGAGCATTACGTGTACTAAGGAACATATCTTTTTACTTTTACTTCAATAAATTTAACTATAGGTACTTCTACTTGTAGTTGATTAATATTTTGCTGTAACAATATTTTTACTTAAATAAAGGTAACAAAATACTTTTTGCAACTTTTGTTTGTATCGTTTTCCTCTTCTTCCTGTCATCTACATAATTAGTTTTCAGATGCCTTTACTACTTGCAGTTAAAGTACTACATGAGCATTATACTTCAGAGCATCAGCCATCTATTATCCACTTTGTTTTGTGATTTTACTGTGGCACTTAAGTCATACCTAACTTGTAATATACAGTACCCTCCCGAGTTTCACGCTATGCAAGTTTCGCGATCCGTGAGTTTCGCGCCGAGTCCTAAATTCTTACCCTCCTGACTTTCGCGCATTATCTCCCCGAGTTACGGGCTGCTTCATATTTTTTTTTTTTTTTTTTTTTGGTGTGTGTGTGTATGTGTGCCTACAGCGCCGTTAGACAGTGACCTCCAGGGGTGGGATGGTAGGCCCTGGAGCTTCCCTCGAGGGCTTTGATGGTTGGCCCTCGCCCATGGTGGCGCAGGCAGGATATTTATAGTGATGCTTGTGATTAGAGGTTCATGTCGCCCCCCTGTGGCCTCCGATGCTCTCACAATCGTAGGAAAAATTAATGGGAAGCTTGTGGGTGTTCTTAGGCCACTCGACGGTGCAGAGAAATATTTTATAACTTGCGGTAATATCAAGATCAAGATCAATTATCGCTTAAAAGGTAAATAATCGTATGTACAGATGAAAGAATGGTGTTAGCAAGACGTGTGTGAAGTGTGAAACAGGAGTGGATGAAACTGTGGAGTACTTGATGCTGGAATGTGAACGGTATGAGTATGCTAGAACAAAGATGTTGGAAGTAGTGGTAGGAAAAGTCGGAGTGGAAAAATGGTGAGAGATGAGAGGCAGGAGTGTGAATAGGCAGATAGAGTACCTACTGGGGTTGTGTGGTGAGTGGAGGAGTGACAGTTATGTGGTTGAAAGTGTAAAAAAATTCTAGGAGAATTCTTGGAGAGCACGTATGAGAGAGAATGAGAGGCAGGGGGCCCCTCAATGAGGGGGGATCCTGTATGAATGTGATGAATGTGATGCAGAGAGAGGAATGAAGGGAAAAGAAAACACCTAGTTTTGCTTCCCCCCCAACAAATTACGTGTGTGGGAGAACGCCGGACCAAAGGTTTCACTGACAGCATCAGCTGGGTGACTCCCAACTAAAGCTCAAGCTCAAGCTCACTGAATACGTATGTGGGAGAACGCCGGACCAAAGGCTTCACCGACAGCATCCGCTGGGTGACTCCCAACTCAAGCTCAAGCTCCTCTCCTCTCCTCTACGTAGTGTTGGCCGAAGCCACCACCCCGGGAGGCGGGTCACAAACCCTTGGCTAACACCCGGAACCCATTCACTGCTGGGTGGACAGGGGCTTGGGGCATTTTCAGGATATTTTTTTGGGGAAAAAGTGAATCTTATAAGCTGTAAAATACGGTAGGTACACCTCGCACCGGACTAAATAAGCATTTTTACAGGGTTTTCAATACCAGAGTTTAGCGATCCGCGAGTTTAGCGCTATGCCTTCGGAAGAAAGCAAGCGCGAAACTCGGGTGGGTACTGTAACATCTGCTAAACTTCCTTCAAAAACAATCTGAAGGGCCAAAGAAGACCAACACAAGGTCATTTACCATTCTAAGAGCGTCAAATGAGTAGCTCCGAGGGAGAAGGATCCAAGCGCTACCCCCCACCAAAGCTTTTTTTTCTTTCCGCAAACGACAACCCAATGTCTCCCTCACCATTTGGCGTGAGTTGAATTCTTCTCCCAATACGGCAACATGGTCGAAAATGCTATACAATTATTATATCTTTTGGCACTAAGACCTTGCCCGCCCGGTATACTTACACCACGGGAGAAGAATACAAGCGCCTGGGTGTGTGACGCTGGTGCCGGCCAGCCAATTAGCGCGGCGCCGGGGAGGGCGTGATTCTGACGTCACGGCCAGCCAGCCAATGGCACGGAGCGAGCGCAACCAATGTGAGTGTGCTGCGTTACCTCAGCCAAAGTCTTCCTCTTGCTCTGTGCAATGCACACATCCCCCTCTGGCTCACAGATGAGAAGCTCAGTGACCTCAGGAGCTTGTTCCCCCTCGTGCCAGAAGACAAGAGGGCCTTTTATGAGGGCCTCCATGCTGGCAGGGTTGAGGAAGACGCCTTCTCACCTGACGAGAACGAGTTGCTCCACTATTGCTACTAATGTTTAAGTAAGAGGAAAAATCACATTTACTCAAACTCTGCATGCGAATAATTGGGATTGATTATATACACTAAATAATTATTCAGAGGAAAATTTGTTTCATACCATCATATAGCTGATGCTTCAAGGATTATTTTGGTATTTATTTCTTTAAAATCGGTGGTTGGTTCTCGAGATCTTTGACATTTTCTGTCTGTAAAATTTAGGAGCGTTTTTTGGCATTTTTTTTTAAATGGCGCTTGGATTCTTCTCCCTCGGAGCTACTCAAATCAAAGTGTAAGTATTAGAGGAATAGAATCCAAAAACTCTGACCTTTACCAAAATGTGCCTCAGAGATCACTTCTGCAATATCTTCCAAGGATATCAAGATGCCATTACGAGCAGTAGCTGCCAAGAAACCTTTGTGAATTTCACTGATGAATGAAAAACCTTCATATTTTGTATGAAATACGAAGTCTGGGCAGAAGAAGATTGGAGGAAGGTCACGTGGAGCATGGACACATTCCAGTGCATCGGGAGCAACAAATTGTATGTTAAGCCGCGTACACACATGGGGTGATGAGTCCGCGCTCTGTTGCCCAACACTGAATTTGGTCACCCCGAGGGCTGTGCAGCGCGCTTCCAGCAAATGCTCTGAGTGGGCATTTGTGGCTTGTGGCACGGGGACAGTGTGCTCAGTAGCTGTTCGCTTCCCATTGAGAGAGGACGCTCCGCACCATCGCCATGGCTGACATCCATCAAAATTGACTGGACACGGTCAGCATACTTCATTTAATTGATCTCCTCAAGCAATATCCATGTTAATGGCAAGTGAGGAACAAGGACTACAAGAATAAGCTTGTGAAAAGTGCAAGTTTGAATCCAATGGCCAAAGAATTAATCTCTTAAATAAAGAATCCTTCTCTTTCTTGACTTGATCTTTCATTTTGCACAACACAATCCCACAATGCTCAACAAAATGGTCTCTTGGATTGCTGCCGACATCATCCAGGTTCACCTTCTGCACCTCTGCAGCGACTGGTGACGCGCGGCGTGGCTATTAGTGTGAACGCTCGCCCGTCGCAGCAACACCACCCACTGTCTCACAGAAACACGTCATGAGGCACAGTGTGGACGGGGCTTTAGAAGGCCACCTGAGGCCAGGAAATGCCATCAAAGTTTCACACTGTGGAACTGGAAGCATCTAGCATCATCAGAAAGGGTGCATTTACGTCGTAGTTAAAGGAAAAGAAGTTTTATTTCTTCCCTAAATATGTTATAATGCTACCTGAATGTCCTCAAAGATCACCTTTTGAACTTCTAAAGTTGTATGACTGTTCCCACTTTCCACATGATGCCCCCAAGTCACAAGTCTCGGTGACAAAATGGCTCAAGTAGAAAAGATTGCTTGGTCACGCAATTCAACGGATCCAAATTCAATAGAGAAAGCCTGGAATCATATAATACAGAAGCTAAAAGCCAACACTACCAGTACATATTCCTGATTGACTGTACTCCTGATTGTTTCAGGAGACTGTCAGATAATGTGCCAGATCAGAGCTGTTCTGTGGAATGTTATCAGAAACTTGACCAAATATGTACTAATACGGGTGTTATTCATGGAATTTTCATTATATCTGATATATTTCACTCTTCAGTAATAATGTTAGTAAAAGGACAAGGAAATTATTTTCTTTGAACACCTGGTAGAACACACAAGGTACAGAATGACACTAAATTCGTCCTGCCATATTGATCACAAAGGTTCAAGTAGACATTGATCAGCCTTGACTGACCACTTCGCAATCAAAACAAAGCTGCCACAATATTACCTCCCCTTCTATACCTAATTTCTCTATTTCAGACTTGTCCTTACCTTGCCTCATCTCTTCTCAAAAAACAAATACTAATAAAGAAGAAAAAATCCATACCTACTCACTCATCTTGCAGCAGTCTTAAGAAGATGTTTACCTCACAAATCATCAATCTCCAGACAATTAATTCCTTGGCAGTGGTTTTTGGTTTTGAGTTAGGAAGGTAGATACATTGTATTGCCGGGGGTTGGGGGGATGTCCTTCTCTCTTCTTTCTTCCTTATTCTCTTCTCGTTGTGATGGTTATTCTGAGGGGATTCCGAAGGGGGGGGGGGGGGGGGGGGCTGCAGCCCTCATGACTTAGGAGCTCTCACTAGTCATGGAGGCTGGGATAGGGAACTAATGTAATGCTCCATAGGGGGATAGACCAGCAGTGATACACTGCCCTGGGCCCACAATTGAAATCCTGTCAGAAGAATCCTTCCAACGGACTCTCTTAACTCAGGGTGGTAATCACTTTGGGAAATAAATAATTCCCTTCTCTTAATGTCCTGGGTGGGGGAGTCGAACCCGCTCTATCACCAGATTTTACACTCAAACACGTGACGCGTCAGACCACTGAGCCAATAAGGTTAACCCACTTGGCTAAGCGGTTCTGGTGATTTCATGCATTACAACATGGTGTCATTTATTTACCCTTGTGAACCAGTCACATCCATAATAATTCATGACAAGTCTTCTGAAATTCTGACCCTAACTTTCATTACTTAGCCCACTTGTTCCAGTCTTAGACTGCCAGTAGCCCTGGCAGTCTTGTATGTGTTGGTCAATTTCACGCAATTATAACACCTACAACACACCACCCAACTCCCTCACTGCACAACTTTGAAGTGATGTACAGCACCTCCCATATACTAGTTCAATAATCTCACTCTTAATCCTGTGTCTCCCTGCATTCAATCTTTAGTGCACCGTCTTTACTAGGAGAAAGAAAATTTTAATATTATCAAAACTCATTAACTATGTTGATTCCTATGATGTATCTACCTATGTACAGAATGATAAACAATAGACAATTAAATTCTATTCAATATCAAGTACACTACCCTCCCGAGTTTCGCGCTTGCTTTCTTCCGGAGGCATAGCGCGAAACTCTCGGATCGCGAAACTCTGGTATTGAAAACACTAAAAATGCTTATTTAGTCTGTTGTGTGTGTGTGTGTGTGTGCCTACAGCGCCGTTAGGCAGTGACCTCCAGGGGTGGAATGGTAGGCACTGGAGGTTAACTTGAGGGCTGCATATCTACCGTATCTTACAGCTTATAAGACCACTTTTTCCCCCAAAAAAAATCCTGAAAATGCCCCAAGCCCCTGTCCACCCAGCAGTGAATGGGTACTGGGTGTTAGCCTAGGGTTTGTAACCCGCCTCACGGGGTGGTGGCTTTGACCAACACTACGTAGAGAAGAGGAGGGAGGAGAGGAGCTTGAGGTTGAGCTTGAGTTGGGAATCACCCAGCGGATGCTGTTTTTGGTCTGAGTGAGTGAGCTTGACACATATCTTGTCAGCTGATGGTTGTGTGACAGTGTTATACGGCAATAACACTGTCACAATGCCTTCCTCTCTTCTCTCCTGTCTCCTCCAGTACCTCCAGAAACCACAGTACCACACACGTCATGGTTAATCACTTATAAAGGAGTATTTTGTGGTAAATAGTAAGGAACAGCGGGGGTGTAAGGTAAGGTGCTACTTATTTCTAGGTGTTACCTATCTTATGCGACACCAGCTGCTCCTGTAGAGAAAAACACAAACAAATGGAAAAAAAGCAGAGCAAAACTACATACAAGCTATACTAAGCCTATTATAATACTATACTAAGCAGGAAGGAAGGAAGACGTGTCCCGTACGTCGTCTCTTATGGGAGGGGGTAGCAGAGTGGTTAGCGTCAAGATATATGTCAAGCTTGAGCACGAGCTTGACAGACGACCTACAAAGTGATACTAAGCAGAAAAGGTCACAAGAAGAAGTCTCCGAGTGGCGTTCTCGGTGATCCGAGTTCCATCCTTGATGAGGGCTGTAAAATCCACTTAAAATCTTTCTCTGCACTGTTGAGTGGCCTAAGAACACCCACATGCTGCCCATTAACTCTACCTTCGATTGAGAGTGCATCGAAGAACACAGGGGGCAGCATGAGCCTCTAATCACAGGCATCACTATAGAAATTCTGTCTGCGCCACCACGGGCAAGGGCCAACCATTACAGCCCTCAAGTTACCTCCAGGGCCTACCATCCCACTCCTGGAGATTACTGCCTAACGGCGCTGTAGGCACACACACACACACACACAAAAAAAACGCGAAACTCGGGGATATAATGCGCGAAAGTCGGGATAGTAAGAATTTAGGACTCAGCGCGAAACTCGCATAGCGTGAAACTCGGGAGGGTAGTGTATAATGGAAATCCACTTTTCATGGTCTTTTAAAAGTATGTATTTGAACTTTGACCTCCACAGACATTCTGTTCATATCATCATAATAAATACCATTCCAAAGCATTTATCAGAATCACAGCTTTAAAAGAACAAGAATATTATGACAAACTGGTGAACTATGTGTGTTCTTAAGCTACCCAATGATGAATGGGGCATGTTATCTGTTCCATCTTGAATACTTTACATCTCATAAAACATCTTGCTCTTCATACTCAAATCTTCCACCACAAAATCAAGTGATTGTTTTCCTGATAGCCTATTACATGGGGTTGAAATACATACAGCCGACTCTGCCTTCTGTCTACCTGCTTGCACAACACAAAGACCGTCCACCACCGAGTGATCAATAAACACTTTTAACACACTACTTGTATCACTTCCACCTGCAGACAACACTTATCTCAGCTCAGCTACTGGTAAGGTGTCACACTCCATACTAACTCTGTGTTTACCCTGAAAAAAATTCTTCACATATTTTTCTTTGGTGAACATTCATGTACATTTAGTATAATGTAATGTGTAGAAACATACAAAACACATTTTCTGTTTGTACGAACAAAAATTTGCAAATTAAAGACCAATTCTACAAAATAATATATTGACTTAAAGTCTTAACACTATTGTTAAGTACACCATTCTGAATATAGAAAATATTTTACACTTATCAATAGAACGCACACACAGTAGATCCATACAATCCATTTCCGTTTCACAATAAGGATCACACACACACAAGACTAAGACACAGCACAGACACTCAGAACATTGATTTGTACCACTTGCAGCTTCCTTCACACTGCCTTCCTTCCGCCCTTAGTCCTCAACACTCATCTGGGTCTGACACATCAACTTCATCACCAAGGTCATGAATGCTATCTGGGGTCACATAGTCACTGTCTAACAATAAATGTGAGCCCCATCTTTGTCGATGTTCAGATTCTGAAAGGCCGAAAACATTCCCATATTGACGGCCATAATGCCATTCCCTGATGTTTGTTGCAATTTGTTGAGAATTAGTTATGTCATCAGAGTGAACAGGTAAACCTTGACACACAAGAGCTGTTGTCACTCCTCGTCGGAAAGAGCCTGCAGGGTCAAGGAAGAATTCCACGGTTCTCTTTCTGACATTGATGGATTCAGAGGATTCTGAACAACTTGGGGGCACAGACGCATTAGGGTTGTAAGTTATCTCAAGATCATTTTTATTTACTGAAAAACAAGGCAAGTAGGAAGTGTTTCTTGTCTTCAATGGGTTCATCAGGATGCATTCACCATTACTCTGCCTGGGCATCACCCTCAGCCTGGGAGAAGGCCTGGATGACGCTGAAGACTGAAGATAGATGCAAAGTAATATCAACAGCAGCAGGATAACGGCACAGCACGTCAAAGCTGCCACCATCACTACCCTCTTCTTGGCTGACTCAGCAGTCTGTATCTGTTGGCACAAGCTACTCACAATCAAGAACAGACTCTAAATTTTGTGTCATTGAATATCAATCTTTTACTCAAGCTAGTCGGCAACAGGTTGAAGAAATTTACAGCTCACTATATTTTCTGCATTGCTTCAGGATAGCGATAGGCTCTGGATAGCAATACATGGCTACAATATGTAATATCACATTATCATAAATCCTTTTCATTGACTTATTCATGAATCCATGAGACTATTATTCTCCAGACTTAGCTGTGATACAGTGGAAGCTCCCATCATCTGATCTCAGTTGGACCAAAGTCCAAGGGAGTTAATTAAATAGAGAAGTTCTTTAGTAAAAATGAAAACCCCAATAATTATATTAGATGGAAAAAAAAAAGATATACGTATCCAATAACTGTCAGCTAACTTCAACAGGCTGTTCTTGACATTGAATATGTTATGAACGGTCGTCTTTCCACAACCAAATTCTTGCATCATGGCCTGCGATACATCTCTCAATTTTCCTAATACGTAATAATTTTATCCTGTACACTCATCACATTACTCTTGTGTTTGGCACCACCATTGGTTGGAGCGCTCATGGAAGCCATATATTTAACACTACCACCACCCAACACTTCAAAATGATGATAACCTTGGAACAGCAAGACACAGGGAGACACAGGTGAGCTCTCTTCAACAAAAACAATAGTACGAGGGTGTGACGCCACCAGAACGGCAGCCACGGGACTACAGGGCGTGTGCTTCAGACAGGGCCGCTGGGAGTTTATTAGCTGGAACTCAATAGGGATTTTTTTTATTTTAAATATTAATACCTAGATGATAAATAGCTAGATGTGTGCATAAGCTAGGAGATCTGATAATAGAGCTTCCATTGTACATTTCAGTGCATATCATTTCAATTGTGGCATGATGGGAAGCATCTTTCATCTTCATATAAGCCGCGAGATACTTTTTCTTTCAAAGTATGCTCATATCTATCATGTGGTTACTATGCACATAACTGTAGTGCTGCTAATTGTAATAAGATTGATTGATTGAATGCTAAAAAGGGAAAATGTGCCAGACATCAGAGGTCATATGGCACTATGGCAAAGCACAATGAAGGGGAGGGGTTACAGAGAAAGAGTGAAACGGTAAGGGAAGGGGAAAGGAACGGAACGTTATAGGAGTATAGTTAGATCAGAGGAAGGATGTGTATTTGTTGGGGGAAGGAGATCATAAAATGGGAATTGGGACGGGGGTGAGAAAGGAAAGTTTCTTGGAGGCAGATAAAGAGAGGCTTATAGCAAGAAATCAGGAGACAAAGGACTTGTCTGTGGGAGCAGAAGTCGTGAGTGTTCCAATGAAGAACAGACAGAGTGTAGAGGTCAGCGGGTGATGATAGTTGGAATGGTAGCGTCCGGAGTAGAGGGGTTAGCAGGATCAGGGATATCAGGTGGGGGATCAAGTGTAGTAGGTATAGTACAGTTAGTAGGGACAGGTGGGCGAGGGGACAGGGATGGGGATGGTTGAGACAAAAGGGAGGCACGTGTACAGCCAGGAGGAAGGGGTAAGTTAAGAATAGACTTAACAGCGGGACGGTTAGAGGTAGTAGAAGATGGGGGAGAGGACATAGGGTGATCAGAGGGAAGGGGGGAAGGGTGCAGTGGGGAGAATGATGGAGAAGGCAGGGAAGGGGAGGGAGCAGGGTGGAAGTCGGGAGTCAGAAGGAGGAAGAGGGGTAGGCGGAAGGTGGGAGGGAAGAGGATGTATCTTAGCTGAGACTTTGAGGGTTGAGAATGAAGGTGGGGATGATGAAGCAGTCTGTGAAGAGGGCAGTGGGGTCATGTCTTGAGGCCAAGCGAGGTACTCCTCGATCATAGCCATGGTCTCAACTGGAGAGTCAGGAGGGGAGATCTGGGAGGCACAGGATTTCTTAGTAGGAGGAGACGTAGAAAGTGGGGTGTGAGGAACTGAGGAGGAGGGAGAGGTAGTGGGAGGTCTTGGGGGGGGGGGGGGGGGGGAGGATGTTTAGGTCGTCTGGTAAGAGTAGGCCGAGGAGGGGAGCCTTGAGGAAGAGGTGTGGGGATCGAGGAAGGGGTAGAGGTCTGAGTATCTGGACTGAGGACGGCAAAGGGGTTATTTATGGAGAAAAAGGGGGCAGCAAGAGGAGCAAAGGAAGGACGAGGAGTGGGAGGAGGAGGAACAGGGAAAGAGAGGGTAGGAGAGGTTGTGGTAGGGGGATCCGGAAAAGTGGGATTGGAAATAAGCTGGGATACAGGGGTAGGCGAAAAGCCTTGGCGGCGAGCTTCTTGGCAGGCTTCCCATAAAGTGAAGCCCTTCTTAAATCTGATGGATGCCACTTCCGATTCGAAGTGGTAGACAGGGCAACCCCTGTAGAAGACATTGTGGGAACCACCACAGTTCGCACAAGTGGGAGATGTAGCAGAACATGTGGAACGAGCATTGCCAGGTTGAGCACAAAAAGGGCAGCGGGCACAGGATTGGCAGTGCTTGGCAGGGTTTTTTTTTTTTTTTTTTTTTTTTTTTTTTTTCCATCACAAAGGACTGGCCAAGGGCACAACAAAAATGGGTAACACAAAGCCCGCTTAGTTGCCAGTCCCTATAAAGAAGACAGTAAGAGAATAAAATAAAAAAGAGGGGTGAGCCAATTTAGTTCGGGAAGTGTCTTGTTACTCTTCTTTTGAAAAGATTTAAGTCATAGGAAAGTGAAAAAATAGAAACAGGAAGAAAGTTCCAGAGTTTACCAGTGAAAGGGATGAAAGAGTAAAGATACTGATTAACTCTTGCATTAGGAAGATGGACAGAATAGGGATGAGAATGAGTAGTCTTGTGCAGCGAGGCTGCGGGAGGGGGGGAGGCATGCAGTTAGCAAGTTCAGAAGAGCAGTGAGCATGAAAATAACGGTAGAAGAGAGCAAGAGAAGCAACATTGCGGCGGTGATTTAAAGATTGAAGACAGTCAGTCAGAGGAGAGGAGTTGATGAGACGAAAAGCTTTTGACTCAACCCTGTTTAGGAGAGCTGTATGAGTGGATCCTCCCCAAACATGTGAGACATACTCCATACATGGGCGGATAAGGCCCCTGTAGAGAGCAAGCAATTGGGAGGGAGAAAAAAAAGGACGCAGACGCCACAGGACACCTAACTTCTTAGAAGCTGTTTTAGCAAGAGATGAGATGTGAGATTTCCAGCTCAGATTTTTAGTAAAGGATAGTCCTAGAATGTTCATTGTAGGAGAAGGAAACAGTTGAGTGTCATTGAAGAAGAGGGGATAGTTATCTGGTAGGTTTTGTCGAGTAGATAGGTGAAGAAATTGGGTTTTTCAGGCATTGAACAAAACAAGGTTTGCTTTGCCCCAATCAGAAATTATAGAAAGATCAGAAGTTAGGCGCTCGGTGGCATCTCTCCGTGAATCACTTAGTTCCTGTTGAGTTGGACGTTAGACCAAAACGACCAAAACGTTATACGTTAGAATAAATGACGTTGAAAAATGCAGGGTAGAATCATCAGCGTAGGGGTGGATAGAG